>JAHWFP010064172.1:86067-97989 GCA_023313725.1 Lithobius niger
CTACATTTTAAGCTACACAAATTGAAAATCGGTTCATTGGTTCGATCCCTAGGTGAGAGCAAAAGTTTTAGCCCATTTGGCTTTCCCTGTTAAGAATATTGTAGTTACGTTAAAATAGCCTGCGAACGACCCTAGGCCTTGTACAGACCTACGTTTTAAGCTATAGAACTTGAAAATCGGTTCATTGGTTCGGTCTCCAGGTGAGGGCAAAGAGTCCCAACAACAACAACAACAAGAAATGGCCATGCTGTGGACGCCGAACGGTTTGATTGTTGTCATTAAAATTTGTAATGTGGTGAAATAGTTACGACACGACCCAAAATACCGAATTTCGTTGGTCTATGTCAATTCTGGGCGAGACTATAGGAGTTCAAAGTTTGACGTTTAACATGGAAGTTCATGCTGATGCTTACATAAGGACCGCTACTGCGGTCCTTGACATCACTGTTGCAGTTTTATACCTGCAGTGATTTTACCATTATATTCAGCGTCCGAAAATTAGTTAAAATTAATTTAAAGAAATAAAAAAAAAACACCGGAAGTATGAAGCAGAATTGGCTCAGAAATGGTGGCAATGTATAGAAGACCGGTTGCCATCTACCCTTGTTTAATACGTAACGATTAAACTGAGTAAAATTTTTGTCCTCAGTTTAGAATTTTATAGATTCGAAAATAAGACGTCTTTCGTCTTTAGCCTGGAATTTACAGGATTACTTTAACATCATATGACCAACATACGTTAATTTCATCTTTCGTAAATAACATTGTCATCCGCTCATTTGCCGCTTCAATTTCTGCCTAATTAAATGCCTAAATAGCTTTTCCAGCTTATCGTCAACCTTACGGCTCCTGTTTGCAGTTTGGCTTGCTCTAGCACTTAGAAAATTCCTGTTTTTTCCTTTTAAGTAAATTAAACCGCTGTCGTTCATTTCGTTTAGGGAATATTATTGGATTTGCTGATTTAATTTAACTTATGATTCTCTCGCTGAAGGTAGAGTTTTTTAAAACTTAAACCAAGAGCAAGAAACACAAAAAAAAGGGCCGCAAACAGGGCCTCTTGACGTTATGACGTTTGTTTCGTCATCTTATTAGCAACATTGTTAAATTCAGAGATTAATTAATGGCAAAGCTGATTTTTAATAACGCAGTACGGGAGCCCGATCAATAAAACTAATTGGCCCTGAGCACTACATGATCAAAACTAGGGCATTTGCTATAAAATATAATGGCTTAGCCATACCTACGCCTTGTGTTAGCCATACGGGATTTCAACCAATGTAGAACACGATTTAGGCGTAGGAATGATGAATTATCTATTATCACTCATTTCAATATTTTTAACTGTGCCCCTTTACCTCCAATAATTCCAATGTGGAAATAAAAACAAAAACTTAAAGATAAAGTGAAAATTAACAACTGAATAAATTCCCACGATCCTCATTTATGCACTTTGGCGTTGTGGAATTTAAAAGTTCAAGTTAGCAGACACCTGAAGATACACTCCATAAAAAATGTTATACGTGTATAGCCGCACACAAAATTCAGTTTCAATTGAAGTGTGTAAAAAGGAAAGAAAAAAAAGAACTGGTGGTTATAACTTAATGTCGATCGGTACCCGCAAGGCATTTTTCAACGAAGTGCGAAGAAAAACGAAAATCCATCAAACGAAATGAAGAAATGCGATTGAAGATGAGCTGCGATGAAAATTGTACCAGGCTTGGTGCTCGTGTTTTGCCACAGGCCAATTACGTCAGTTGCCTGGTAATCTTGCCATTCCTCAGACATCACGGAAGTAAGAATCCACCATTCGAACCGTTTTTCATCTTCGTTTCATTGGGAGCTTTGGACGAACGTAAACATGCCTAATTTGAGTTCCTTTTCCTGATGAAAAGATTCCTCCCAAAAGAAACAAGAAAAGAAAAAAAATATGTGGTTGGATGCTAGAATTGAATTTTCAAGGCCTGAGGCATTTAAGAATTGCTCGTGTTGTCGAGTCGTGAATCATGAAGAAAACTTTTGAAAGAGTCTAAAGGAGTTAGTGGATCAGCTGTCCAAACGATAAGCAAAGGCGCCCCACAGCGTATTAAAATGCGGAGCGCGTTATCCTTGTTATTTATTTTTTGGTGGCGGTGGGGAGAACAACCCCACACAGACCACAAGAAGAAAAAAAAAGGACAACACTATCATCATGAAGTAATACTCCGGTTGTATTTTCGTTGAATCCCTCCTGAAAGAGTAATGTCTTTTTGCAGCCAGGTAAGCCAATCTTTATTGGTAAACTCAAGTCGAGGGCCAACAAGATATTTGTAAAGAAGATTAAACGAATTGGTATCCAGTTTGGGTAAGTGTTTCCAGAGGAGTATACAATCTGTCTGAAGGTCCTGGCTGCAGCTGTAGCGCATTGCTTGGAGAGAGTGAGGTTGTTAGTGACCCAGACACCCAGGTCTCTTTCCATTTCATGACATCCATTCTTCCCCCATATGCTCCCAAGCCCAGAAGAAATCCCATAGCAAAACAACAACTTCCCCATTCTCCAGACCCTTTCCTTCAGCTCACCGTCCCCCCTAGCTCTCTCTTCCATCTTCGCCACTGGCAAGGCACACACTACCGTATTTCTGGCATCATCAAAATTCCGCCCCAAGTTTTACAGTTGGATAACACTGTCAAACACTTCTTTCTCCACCCAACAGGGGGAAAAACATATATTATCAAAGACAAACATGAAGATTATTATTCAATCACTAGGTCTAAACAAGAACTGTATGATGTTTAAAAACATTCTAACGCATCTGCAACCTTAAATACAAATTCCATCGTTCAGAAAGCATCAAGGCGTGTTTCTAAAGTGAGGCATGTTTCCCATTAAAAAAGGAAGCAAAAAAAAACAAAAAACAATGGCTCCATACAACTCTTAATCATACTGTACATCTCGTCCAAGTGGAGGAAGCTAGTATCTTTAAAACACATTTTTTTTTATTTGCTCCCCTTTAAATCCTTTAGGGAACATTCATTTTGATTTTCCCTCCATCCTGGCACGAAGATATGTGTTGCAAACGTCACAGTTTCTTGCACTATATTTTCTACTCAATCTAAAGCCCAAGAATGTGACTGTGCCTCACAGTATTGGGACGAAATGGAAATCTTAACTCGACACGTTCCTAGACGAACTTTAAATTTTTCCAGACTATCACCTTGGCAAGTCTTTTTTGTAAACATCCATTTTAAATAAGCATGTCGATCCATTTTAAGTAAGTATGTCGTAGGAGAAGCATATGTGTGGTTAGAAACACCTGGTAAAGTATGGGGTCCACTCGTTATGCAGCATTAAAAAATAATAGGCTAAAGTAAACTGTCTTTAGCCATCAGCCACGAATCCCCTAAAATCCTCTTAAATGTCCAGACAGAAATTGTAGAACATAAAAAAATACTTTGTAAATACTTCTTTGAAAACGAATTTTTGTGTGTGAATAACGCATCTACGTTTTCAACTAATTTCCCCAAATTATAGTCAAAATTTAAAGATCGTGTTTGAAACCCATTGTTTTCTAAAGTGACATGACTTCGTTTTTGTGGATCTTGAATTACTATTACATCCTGCCCTTCACATTGAAGTGATAAATCAAGTGCATGGAGTATACCAACCGCAACAACAATTGCACATGCAGTAATTGTTATCCACCAACCTTTGAAACAATTCAACTGACTCTGGAAGCCCGCATCTGTGAAATACGTATGTCTTTCTGTCGTATCATACTCCCAATTTCGAGGCCTACTGGCCACAAAATTACCTACATATCTTCATTTGATTCAAAACTAACCTCATTGTGGAAACACAGATTCTTTCATTTTTTCAGTAACAAAACCAACAAGCCAACAATGGTACTTTTCATGCGAACAGGCATAGTTTGCATGGTAACCTGTACCAAAATTGTAGACAACTGTTATCCGATTTTGAAGGCATTGTTAACATTTTTTTATTATCATTATCATTATCATCTTTTTTAGCCCTGGCAAATTACGACGTAAGATTATTCATCTTCCAACTTGCAAATCATTCAGATTGATTAAGTTCTCTTGAATAGTACGTTTTCACTAACCAGTTATCACTTTTTGGTGATGTGGAGTGCGAAACAAAAAAGGAGTCATCCTGTCTTGTTGTCTCTCTGTCGACCAGTCTGTTTATCTGCCTGTCTGATTAATTTCAACCGTTGTTGAAATTCTATGCCCTATTTGTGGGTGTTAAGTAAATGAATCAGTAAAATCGGTTACAGGGTTCCAACTTTTTGTCACTCAAGCATGTGAAAAGATAGAATTGCATCTTACTGCTGCTGTGCGACCTAAACATTTTTTTTCTTGAGGAGGGGGGGGGGGGGGGGGGTTCAGCATTCATGGCGCATTGACAGCTGGGTCCATTAGCTCTGACGTCAGCTACAGTGGACCAGGTTGCCACTGCGCCACACATTACAGTAATGTTGAACAAACCCCAATGCTTGATGTCATCGTATATTTGTACCTTCTGCACAAATTAAAAAACCCTGGCCAGGAGGATAGACTCATGATTCAATTGATGAGCTAATTCTTGCAGAAGACGAAAATGGCAACAAACATTATTAAGATGGTGACAACCAACAAGCAACAATCAATCAACAAGCATATGAGGGGGGGGGGATTGAGGCTTAATGGCGCGTCGACAACTTGGTCATTAGCGCCAACCTCAGTCACAGTGCAGTGGTCCGGGTTGCCACTGCACCACACATTACAGAGATGTTATTCAAACCCCTAATCTAAATCTTGTCATACATCTGTACCTCCTGCAAAAATTGAAAAACACCGGACAGGAGGACAGACTTATCGCCCAATTGACGCGCAATGTCATGCGGAAGATGGAACCGACGACGAACACCATCAAGATGGCGACAATCAACAAGTAAGTGCCGGACCGTAAGTGGCCGCCGACACCAAGAACATTCAGGACAACATTCAGGAACATTCAGGAACATTCGGGTCAACCCCCCGCAAAAGGAAACAGTGAGTAAGCCGGGTGTGACCAATCCGCAAACGGGCCAACACAACCTCCTCACGGCGACTACGGCGACACGCCGAGTGCCACTCCTCGACAGTGCCTTTAATGGTCCGTAACTTATTACCGTCTTGTCTGTCCCACAAGGTTTGCCAAAAAGCGTGTAACCTCAGACGCAGAGTTGGAAAGGCATCTGAGGGAACAAGGCTGAGATCCCTACCGAGAGGGCCAGAAAGGGCCCCTTTCGCAGCAGAATCAGCTTGTTCATTCCCTGCTATCCCAACATGGCCCGGGATCCAGCAGAAAAGCACGGTTTTCCGCTGGCCAGGCAAGCGGGAAAGCAAAGCTTGGACACGTTGTGTCAAGGGGTTCCGAGGATTGTAATTCGCCAAGGACTCCAGGGCATTCATGGAATCACTAAAGACAATGAAATGCGTGCCCTGAAGGTCAAGGATCCATTCCACCGCCAAACCAAGAGCCAAAAGCTCTGCAGAGAACACAGAATAGCCTGATGGAAGACGATGGGCAATCGTTACACCCTTACACACACAAGCACACGCCACGCCAACGTCGGACTTCGACCCATCAGTAAACAGGCGCTGATAACCGGCGTACTGAGAACTCAGCCGCCGGAACTCCTGTAAGTACCTTGCTGGTAAAGTGGAACCCTTCGGGAGGGACGCCAGAGCAAAAATGAAACTGCCACCTGGGACAAGCCAAGGGGCAACTGGCATTCTCTCAAGCCTCAAGACGCAGGGCATTTCAAAGGCTATCTCGTGACAGGACTGCTGGAGCCTATCGCGGAAATCACCCTTACCCACCCTGCGTCTACCGACTCGCAAGTCTGGCCCAAAAACCATGGACCAAGCAGGACTGGATTGCACAGCACGCAAACGCACAGCATACTGAATGGCAAGCTGTCGCCGACGAATGGCCAAAGGTGGCTCCGAGGCCTCAGCATAGAGCATATGATGGACCTTAACATTTGTGAGTATGATAATCGTGACCGAGGATTCACACAAGAGTCAAAGGGTAAACTGTTGTCCCAAAATTCACATTTTGCTCATTTTCATGAAATGTTTCTCTTGCGAAAAACTCACGAATACTCGTAATGTTGGTAACGGTGGTGGTCAAAATTCCCCCGTATGCATTCAGTGGTCTTCAACTGTTAATTGAAAGCCATAATATGTGTGCTTTAATGTGTCGTTCTATGTGTCAAGTCTTTGATTTGTACAGTGTTGGACGTTGAATTTTGAACACTTCAAATGTTATACGGAATTCTGCATACGGATTAATCATTCCTGGCAGATGACAATGTTTGTGCAAACATCTTTTCATTGTTGAAATAGCACAACGTTGCATTGTTGGAGCACGTACGTTTCTAAGCTATGGATAGTTCGATTGAGGCCTATTTCTCACGTAACAATGCTAAATCATAACAATGGAGTTTTCATCCAGGAAAAAGTGCTACATCAATGCGTGTGTGGCAAAGAAGTGTTCACAATTCAATCTCCAATACTGTACATTAGTTTATGATTAATTTCCCTGAACAACAATTGTTGTAATCATTGTTGTGTGACGTATGATTAATTTTTATATCTAATATTTAAAAAATCTGGAAAACTCTTGCCAATATTTACTGATTTATGACCTTAAATTCACAAATAGGGCTTAGACCATCAATGGAAAATTAGAAATGAATCGGTTAAGTCATTCAAAAGGTATCATAGACAGACAGGCAGACAGACAAGAATGGGAAAGTTTCTTTGCTCTGCTTCTCACTACATGACTAAAATTCATTTATCAGATCTTCAGAAAACTCTTCAGGGAAATTAATTACTCATATTTTTCGCTAAATTAACTACAATTAGTGTGGAGCAACTAAAAGAGATGACACATAAAGCGAGCATGGAAAATCTTTCATGGCGTCCAGGTAACCAACCTAAAGCATCCCGGTGATCAGCTCAAAGCGTCTTAACTTCACACAGTAGTTACACATTTTAATGTGTAGTTTTTTTCCCTTAACCATCCTTCTGGTCCTTCAACTGTCCCGGTAACCATGTTACCAGGTTACGAAAGGTTTTTTTCCGTACATGAAACGTACCTCAGTGGAATAATAATTATTTATTGTAACCCTAATTTTACTTTTGTCGTACTGGTAGTTATAAACTGCAACTTTAAAAGACGTTCTCCCAGAAGGATATTTTTATTAATGTCCCAACAAGTAACATATCATATATTGACTGAAAAGTATGTGTAGGATAACAAACCTCTTTCAACACTTGAAAGAAACAACACTTATAAAACAATGTCGAGATGTGTATAGTCAACTCATTGGTGCATCTCAGCACAACGAAAGCACATGCTAGCTACTTATTTACCGATTCCAACATATCATCAGCCCATCACTCAGTGTTTAAGGTTTGTGTTGTTCATTGTTTAGCACGCATTTAGTGATTGTTTACTGCTTTGAACAAAAAAAAAAAAACGTTATGGCTACATTTGAATAATTATTTGTTCTTTCTCATGATTGTTACATCAGAGACATCGAATAATTCATTGAATGTAGCCATAACGTTTTTTCTTTATCTATGCTGTAATATGTTGAAATCGGCAGATAGTACAGTTAGCATTATGTGGTTGTCCTTTTGCGATGCAACAATAACTCGACTGTACACGTCTCGACATTGTTTATCTCATCTATTAAAACACGTTTGGCACCCTACAGATACTTTTCAGTCAATAGTGTGATAAATTACTTTTTGAGACATTATTAAGCATACCTTTTATAATTATTGTAAACGGGTACTGGGACATATCAGCACTCAAAACTACTATATAGCACTGACATAAACGCGATATATCACGGACATCAGTTAGAGTGTGCCAGTAACCATTGTTAGCACAGATCATTCGTGTCATTGTTAGAAGAGGGCTGATGTTGGAATAGACAGATAAGAATAAAAGTTCCAACTTGTTTTCACACTTTTAAACAATTGCCCACCTGACAATTAATTTGTCACTGATTCTGGAGTGATCCTCAGCCACTAAACAAAATGATAATTTGGCTCTACATCCAATGACAATCTTCGTTTCGTATCGTAACAATAGAATGCATGGAACGTCTCGGAGCTTGAACAATGCACTCATTTAGACATCATCTTAACGAAACAACAATAAATGCAAGGTGCAGTTGGACGTGTTGTTGCTTCATGTCTGCTAAAACTGATTGTGATGCTTCTTTTTTCATTTTCATCATTATAAACAGGCGCTCTTGTCCTAACATTCATATGGACCATTGCTAAAACTGTGATCACAACTACGGACCACAGTGTGCTGACAAATAACTTATCACCCTACTTTTGGTTATATTAAAAGTATAGGTACAAGCGCCATCTTGTGAGGCGACTTTTAAACAATGGAATGGCACGAGTTTTAAACAATGAGAAATTTTTGTGGTTTCAACAATGCAACAAATCTAAATCCTTAAGTATTATTGCGAGAACTATTTGAGTGGTTTCGTAACAATGAATGCATGGAACAGCTGGCGTCATAAGCAAAGTAGGTTCACAAGCCGATTATTACACTCTTTTTGCAATAATGAACTTTAATGAGTGGTTTTCGTATTGATTTCGGAAACAATAAGCCCTTGTTGTGCCATCAGGTGTATTGGTTAAGTGATACTAAAACAACTTGTCAAAGTTCATCGTTATAAAAAAGGGGTTATAACAATTTATTGTTGCTATAAGAGTGTAACAAGTGTTACTTATCCTGCAAACGGATGCGGTTATTTTATGTAGGGCTAAAAAAATAAAATATTTTTCCATTGAACAATTTTCGTATACTGCAATACAGTTCGATTGGCGTAGTCGGAGCAGCATTTTTTGGGGTTGGGGAGGATTTTTTTCCATCAATGTTACTATGCCTGATTTATTCGTCTAGTAATTCAATAATGAGAATCCAAAGTACCAGTGGGGTTTTTGCTTCAACTTAGATTGCTGAACACTGATGTGATTTTCCGTAATGTGTTTTGTAACAAATCTAACGCCTTGTTTTTGTGCTTGTTTTTTTTATCGTGTCTTTGTGTGTGTTCCTGCTTCCCATTCAGTACCCTCGAGCCCCATTTATCTTCCTGCTCCCCCTCCCCATCCCCAAACCTCCGAGTCCTGGTGTGAATTGCCAATTACAGTTTATCCCCTAAATTGTCTGACATTTACCGCTAATAATTACCGTGACAGCCAGCGACACGACGATACCATTCCCTACTAATGTGTCATTTAATTTAACCTTATCTAATCTTCGCTCAATCCTAAAAGGGGTCTCCTAATGAGATCTAGATGGAAATCCGCACGCGCCATCGGAGTTGGAAGATTAGGACACCGACGCATTTCGGAAAACACCACATCGCGTGTTTGCTGACGGGCCGAGAAGCAGTTAGAATGAATGCATTTCAAGTATTTTGCTGTGTCAACATTACATCTAAATACAAACCGCGACAACTGCATCGGCAAAACTGGACGACATTATAAGTAATCCCTTTCCATATTGTGCTTTCACGCAAGTTAATCCCTTCTGAGTGTTACACTCAATTATCTTAATTAATTGCACGGTCGGTCGATGCGACGAGGGGAACCTCATTTGCAAGCAAAGAGAATTATCGGTCTGTTTCGCCGGACGTCAATGGACCAACAAAGTCCACACACACTCGCATCCATAACCGTGGTGGCTGGTCATTGATTATGCATTACTGCAGGCAACGCCAGCATCAAGGACAGGCTGACTCTAAACCCTGAGTAACGAATCCGGCAAATGGAGCAAAACACTTGGCAGAGACGAAAGGGGAAGCTGCTAAATGCACCAAACGACGGGGGTGGGGTCGATAAGACATTCGCCCGGCTAATGTTGCTAAAGTTATAAATGATCACTCGGCTCTTTCAAGTTAGAATTTCGTTAGTGTCAATACCGATGTAGAAGTTCATCAACAAACAAAAGCGTATCATTATCAATACGATTGGAGTAAAGGCAATGCGTTAGTGCACAAATGTTTAAAATCAGTCGCGGTATTTCTCACTTTGTTGACTCTAGTGGTGTTGTTCCAGTCCTCACATAGCTCAGACGCTATTCTCCATTGCACTTGAACACACGCATTTATGGTCTGATGGCTGCAAAGATTATGGGTGCAAAATTAGTCTTAATCAGTTGCTTTTCCGGGATGCCTTACTGCAAAAATATGAGCATTTATTTTCTTCCATGTGTACCTAGCATCTTCAAATATTCAGCCAATATCTAAAGATGAAATATCCGCAACAAACAGACAGGAGGCGTGGTTGAAACCATATAATTGCATTCAGGGATTTATTACGTAACATGGTATCAATCAAGCAATCATCTGCTGTCGTAATTATCTGCAATAATCAACTTCTTCCACACCACAACATACGCCTAAAGCAAGATGATAAAATTACGTCCAGCTACGAAAAGCGAACTTAATGAGGGTTCCTCAGGAACTTGAGTGAAGCGAGCAAAACACAGCTAAATTGATAGCCTATACGAGCCAAGGGAACGAGAAATTCAGGGCCGGACTGGCCGTAGTGCTAGGATGCCAATGGTACACGGGCCCTTGCAAAAGTTCGAAAGGGGGCCTTACGTGAAATTCTGTTATTGATAAACTTTTTCCTCGCTGTAATTTCATGTTGGTCTTAAAATCGTGTTCCCTTTCCTAGCTGTCTTTAAATTACTAGACTATAAAGACAGCTTAGGGACCGGCAATTATTTATCGCTGGTGTGAGGGGAGGAAAAAGTAATTTTTTAACCTCAAAAATGACACCTTACCCGGTTTTGAAGCTCTCTGTATCACTACTACCTACTCCATTTTTTCAAGCTACTTTCTGGAAAATCTTTGTTTCCTATTTCCTTGTCTTTTTCTGTCTTTCAGGTGCTGACTGTGTTAGGGATGTCAGCATGTAAGGAACAGCACGTTCATCATAATTGAAATGCGACACGAGATGGGTGTAAGGAACATCGTTGTTTTACAGAACATTTTAAACTCAACCGTGTCCTTTCGTTAAAAACGAGACAACTTTTCCTTACAACTATAGTGGTAACTTTTTAGTGCGGAGTGATAATCACTTAATTACATCTGCATACAGTGTCAATTACATACGCATACGCATACGCATACGCATACGCATACGCATACGCAAGTGATAATCACTTTATTACATCTGCATACAGTGTCAATAGCCATACGAAAAGTGCATTTTTGTTAGGAGAATTCGCATTATTTTTGGACCTAGAGTGGGAGCTCAAGATTTTGTCAGGGTTTTCGGGGGGGGGGGGGGGCAGATAAAATTTTTTGGGCCCTTTTTTTTTTTCCCCCCCCCCCCCCCCCCCCCCCCAATAATGATGACCGTTCCCTTACGAGCTCGCATAATATCATCCCCCCCCCAGGGATTGTGTTTGGGGGGCCTCTTTAAAACGTCATGGAACTTGGGCCCCAGGGCTGCCAGTCCGGGTCTGGAGAAATCGAATCCCTTTATCGCGCGACCTATGAGCACACGTGACTTTAAAAAAAATCTCGAGTGAAAGTGATGTGAAAGTTATGACGTCTAGACACTGTAAGAGAGCAAATCATAACCAGTAAGGCAATGGCATAGCATAGGACCAAATAGCCCTACACTATTTCCCGGTGCAAAAGCCGGCCATAAGACTGAGCAGGAGCACACATGCAGGGCCGTACATACAATTTATTTTTTGGCTGGGCAACTCACAATTTGTTTGCTTGCCCCCCCCCCCCCAACCCAAAAATGTGCATATTTTCTCAAATCCCCAAGTGATACGGTTTAAACAGCCCTCCCGGCCCCTTCTAAACTCTCAAGATAGGAGAGGTAAGGTCTTTCCCT
>JAHWFP010064172.1:98389-109558 GCA_023313725.1 Lithobius niger
CCCCCCCCCCCCCCTCCCCGATAACTACGGTCCTGCACTCAAATAGGTATGAATGATAGGTGAGTGTTCGTGGCAGGTGGTAATAAAACAAAAAAAAAAAACATTACATTCGGAATAATGTATTGCCTTAATCCACTTTTTTACGCTTAAAAGATGCCTATTCACCAAATGACAGGTTACAGCATTTAGCGCCATCTACCATTATTTAGTTCTGTGCAGCACTTGATTTCAACAAGCGAAGGAATGCGCAAAGAAATTTCTTTTTACGCAACAAATAAATCACGTGCCTCTTTAATTATTGAATGTAAAGTTTGTATGTCCATGTGCACCAGGGAGCAACGGTCGACGATATACGTCACTAGATGGCGCCCATCTAGCGGTTCAAAATCTGCGTTTCAAAACGGTCGATATTTATAAATAGGCGCCTGTGATGAAGTCAGGCTTAACTTTACCGCTTCCTTCCTGCAGCCAATGAGAATGCTTACCGTTTATGTAAAACCACGCACTAATCATTTTCATTGGCTGCAGCAACCTGGCCGCGCGGCCAAGTCGCTCGGTGCGCGGGCGGCCTAAGGAGGCACGTGGATCGCTTGTTGTGCAAAAAGAAATTTATTTATGTGTTGCTTCGCCTGTTGAAAGTAAGGGCTAGACAGAACTAGATATTGGCAAATGGTTATAGACGATGCATCATGTCATTTGGTGGCAATCCCCCTTTAACTTTTCACCTTCATGGTGGCGTTCAAAACCTCATAATGAAATTCCTTGATTTTCCAGGTTTTCCAGACTAATGCTGAAATTTTTTCCAGAGGTTTTTTTCGGTCGAAAGAAGATGCATTACAGGACTAATGTTCCAAATTTAACTCAAATCACAATAATCACAACGCATCGCTTTGCTAAATCAAAAAATTAATAGCACTTCGGTAACTGGGACTGGTAAAGAGTATAGGAATGCCGTAATCTACCCAAAACATACGTGCTAAACACCTAACGACCCATGTTACTTAATCCCAAGGTTTTGCTATATCACAAATGAAACAAAAAGAACGTGATAATTTTAGCTGAAATGAAGTGAAGATTTTAGAAATAAAAAGTGAAATACGAATTAGATAATCTTTATAGAGGAAAAAGACTTTCCGAAAAATATTGAAATTCCCTGAATCTCAGAATAAGTTTTAGATTCCCTGATTTTTCCCTGAATGTGTCGAGACTTGATAAATTCCCTGAATTTCCCCGATTTTCACGGTTTTTCAGGTAGAACGCCACCCTGACCTTCGTGGCATGACTCAGATTCGAATCAGCAAGCAAACCTTCTCCAAATCACAGAGCACAGCAACTTTCCGCAATGCGAACAAACCCACTGTTGTCTTGATTAAAGTGAGTGGTTTTACATGTTTCGAAAATGTTACGCACCCGGGTGATTGGTGTCACCTAGTGATAAATCCACGAGCTCATTCGACAAAAAAAGAGTTTTGATTTAGTTGTATTCCTTATTGGTCTACAGAGCCTGACTCCGTGTCTGCCAACCGCTGTCCTGCCGTGGACCTCCATTGGGAAGTGCGGCTTCCCGTAATTTATTACATAAGGAGTGATTTGTAGCAGCCGTTGACCTCTCGTCCACCGACTGTCTTCCGCTTCCGTTTTCTTGTGATTGGATTGCTCTTCGGGACTTCCTTTTAAGCTTTTCAGTTGCACGTGACATATTGAGAAGTCATAGGTTTGTAGCAATCTAGGATCGTTTACCCACACATTTCAGGGAAATAAGCTGGCGATGTTGTTTTGTCGTCATCGCTTGTTGTTATAAGAATCGCCGGCCTTACGCGAACCATTCGACTACACTCTACTGCAATTATAAGGGTGTTTTTCTGCTATAATTTTTGCTTTATCAGAGTATTGTCAATCCTAACACCCCAAGTGCTTCTGTGTAATCAATAATTTGTTTGTTTCAGCACCAAACTCTGGAGACCTAATGAAATTTCCTAGAAAGGAGCTGAGGGTTAAAACGCACAAATTGTAGATTTCGCATGGCCTTCAGTGTGAGAATTTTGGTTTTATTTCCACAAAGCAATTCTTACTATAATCATAGTCAACATCAAATTTTATGTACGAATCATTAACAGTCAATGTTTAATATACAATTTTTAGCGTAATAGTCCCCATCGATTTCAACGATGTCTTCGATGTGTACGATGTTTTCGAAATTTACGATATTACGATATTTAGCATTTACGATGTTTTCCTTCATCAAGTTTAGCGACATTAGCCCTCCCGTCGTATTTCGTCATCCGGTCTGTAATTTCGTTTACTTTGACGTTGGTATTTCGTGTTAGATAGGCCTCATTGACCAAGTTAAACGACGAGACGCAGCTTCGTGGTTCCGAAAAAGTCCGACGATTCCTTTATAGAGGCATAACGCGATGCAAGCAAACAGCTTCTCTAAGTGAGATATACAGTCAATATCTGTTGTTTTTGTTTGCCGGTGACCATTCAGTGACGAGTAAAACGTTGGTTTATATAATTACTGAGTAGAAAGGTGTGGTCTTTTCAGTATTTAGTCGAGCATGGTGCACGTTTTGCGGAGAGAAAGCAACGTTTATTCGGACCAAACCCACTGATGTTACTTTAAAAGTATGTTTTCTGGGTTTCATTCAGCCCGTGCGATTCCGGACCTCGAGTTCATCGGTGAGTCATCGGACCGAAAAATTCCAGGAATCGGCTTTTTTCCACTAAATGCACTAGCTGAAGAGCAAAAGGGCAAATGCTGGCTTGATCTCGATTTTCAGTACGAATACGGACCGCGAAAGCGTGGCCTATCGATCCTTTTGACTTTAGGAGTTTTAAGCAAGAGGTTTAAGCAAGCCCTCAACTTGCGCTTCACTACGATTATTTAGGTAAACATTGTAACCAATAATATTAATAATAATAGATGTTGTCGGCCAATAATTTTAAGGGCCCAAGCGACAGATGGCAAGTGGAAGGTTTTACCACCACCAGGAACAGTTTTTTTGCTGCAAGAGGGAGGAAACCGGAGTACCCGGAGGAAACCCTCGTTCAACGGGCGGGAAACAACCGGAGAAAACCCGTACATATACACTTCTCTTCGCCAGGATCGAACTCGTGTTTGTAAGAAGCCAGAGATGTACAACTAGAACCAAGACGCCCATCGATTCTGACGCCCCAATGCTCGCAGGTACCCGTGCACCGATGGTGGAGAGTGTCGTCACAGAATCCCGACAAAGCAAAAAGAAGTCCCTCGACTGTAAGCAATAAACGTATTTACTGACTGGTATTTAACTTAACAACGACCTTGATAATTTCTTAATTTCTTAGCAACGTCCTTGACAACTGTAACGGTAAGAGTTCAATAATGAGCATTATGTTCTCAAAACATGTGACACTAGCCACTGTTTTACACATCGACGTACCAACTAACGAAACCAAAACCATTAAACGCCTGACGTCATTTTTATTTCGGTTGAAGCGGACGGTGAGCTGGTGAGCAGGGCACTGGGTAGGATTTTTTTTCGGGAGGAGGGGGACAAAGTAACTAGCAATTTTAGTCCTGGCGCCCCCCCCCCCCCCCCCAACTTCATGAATTTTCGGAAAATAAAAATAGCGAAAAAAATGACACAAAAAAAATCTAGGAAGAACAGCCGAAGGAAAAAAAAGCTACGGAAAAAGCCGACGAAAAATGCCGCGGAATAGGCCGAATTGTTTTGGCGATTGTTTTTGGTTTTGTCATAGGGTCAGTTAGGTAAGTTGCCTTGGCTAGAATTTCACCATGCAGGCAAAAGATGTATCACCAGGAAACGTATCTTTCTGCGGCTTTTTTCCTCCATCTTTTTTTCCGCAAATTTTTTTCGCAGTTTTTTCCCACAAATTTGTTTTAGCTCTAGCTGTTTTTTTTAAGGTTTTATCCAGTTTTTTTTTTCCCACGGCTGTTTTACCTCGCCTTTTTTCTCTAGACTCCGCATTACGCCCCCTATTGCAATCCTCCTCCCCCCACCTCACGCCCGTCTCCTCCCCACTCCCACGCCCGTACAGTCTAACATTTCAACTAAAATGAAAACGATAAAAAAAATTAATACAAAAAATTAATTGGTTAAGATTTTTTTGTACCCAATCTTGGGTAAGCTTTCTTTGCGAGGGGTAGTTGGGGGGGGGGGAGCCTTCACTTACCCCAATCCCCCTCATTGCCACGACCCTGCTGCTGAGCTATTACGTGAGTTTAGGCAAATGCTCGTTAAAGTTTGTGGTAAACTTGCTTGTTGACTTGCTAATTTTCTTACCAGTCTTCCACCAATCCACATGACCTCCACCCACCACGGATATTTATAAATAGTCTTCAAGATGCAATATCCGGCAGAAGCATCTCCCGCTGCTCGCAGACCCCCACTTGTTGCGTGTTGAAATATTAATACAGCTGCGGTGTCTTTATTAATTTTGAGATGGCATCGACGCAGAACAGCACCATTTTAGTTCTCTCTATTGCGTTTGCTTTTACCGCTTCTTTGGTGCGAAGTTTATGTCCAGATGTTTCCAACGTGGCGTTGATTTACGTCATATCTTTCTTGTTTACGCAACGTAGAACTGAGGCGTAAACAGGATTGATTTACTAGTGATAAAAGTGGAAGAAGCCGGTTCCATTCATTAAGTTCGCCCTAAAAACACGGTTTTTGCATTTTGAGTCGGGGGTATTGTATTTAATGGCTGAAATTTGTTGAAAGAGCACAGTAAAAGAACAAGAAACCGTTTGATTCTGTTTCTGAAAGTCGTAAAAATTATTTTTAAATCACATGCTAAAAGGAATTAGGCACAATATGGCTCCTGAACCAGGGATTTTACTGCCGTTCAATGGGCTGTAACATTGCTGATTTCGGTGGGAAAATTAGGCCCAGCTATTCGACGAGAATGGAGAAGGGGGTTTAAGTCAACAATTAGGGCCTTTGTTGAGTGGTGAGGATGATTGCGGCAGTGGGGGAGAGGGGGGGGGGGTCACGATGGGAAGGGGAGGTTTTTTTTTTAATTTCAATTCTGGGTTTACAAATTACGCCTAGAAGGAAATGCTTGTATTAGCGGTTGATTCTTTAAATTACTATTTTCAAAACTACTGTACCATAAAACGATAGATAAGAATGCAATTAGCAAAGAAAAACACATTAAATTTGAAGTATAAATGCACAATTATTAGGAACGACTCCAGACTGTCGGTGTACTGCACCCAAGGACTGTTCTCTCTTCGAGGAACTCAGCCTATTATTTCTATACCTTCTAACCTTCTAATTAAGTAACATCTTACCCAAAGGTGTTACAATTGTTTGTTTTAGTGCCTGTTACTTTTTCTTATATGGCGTGAGAGTGGTCACTATTTCATTTCTGTTTTAATTCCGAATTATTCACTAAGCATCTCTGGTTCAATTGGTTATACAGGGTGGTCCATAAAAAACACAACAGCAAAATTGTTCTAAGTCCAAATTTTTATTAGCACCCTCCAGAACGGTAGAGGGACTTTCAAAACTACTAGGCATCTATTAGGCATCATCTGACCCTTAACGGTTCTGGAGGGTGCTGACAAAAAAGTTTGGACTTAGAAATATTTTGCTGTTGCGATTTTTAAGAAGCGCCCTGTCCACACTTAGGCTTACCTTTTCCCCTACGAATCCTATATTGGTGCTAACAGATACCAGAACATTTCTTACCTGAAAAAGAAAAACAAAATATTGTAAATAGGAAGCGTACATCTGTTAGAAAGTTATCATCACTGCACTGAATTTCGATTTACATTTTCAAAACAGAAATTCTATCGAAAATTGAATAAAAGCAATCAAACCCTAAATCTAAAATTATCAGTCATAATACCCGAGTGCTGCTATGAAATCGATATTTTACGTGTCTCAGCACGAAGCCTCTTTTCAGATTAAATTTTGTTGGAAAGGAGTTGAGTGCTAAAAAACACAATTAAAGATTTCATAAAAGCATAGGTGGTATTCGGTGTGAGAATTTTTGTTTTCTATCCATAAAACGTTTGTTCGAAGTAATTTTATTTACGATTTCAATTTTCGTTCGATTTATCATGTTTACGATGTTTACGATGTTTCCTTTCTTTGGCGTAGCCATGCTAGCCACGATGCGATTGGACCTTTGGCCTTGGTATTTCGTATTAATAATCCTCATTTTTATGCCGCTCACAAACGAAGTGAAACGTAAAGCTCCGAATCCTAACGAGAAACAACTTCGTGTTGCCGTAAAAGACCGAGTTTTCACGAAGGTGACGTCATTGCTCTACTATGGACATAACAAGAATGAAACCAAAAACCGCTTCTTTTTAGTGAGCTTTACTGTATAGATCTGTGGTTTGTTTGTCGATTACCATTCAGCGACGAATAAAGCTTTGATTTATATAATTACTGAGTAGAAAGGTGTAGTATTTACAGCTATGGCAGTTTGGCTTTTTTCAGGCATCTGATGAAAAATAACAATGCGACAGAAAAGACTGCAACTTTGTTTGATCGAGAAACTTTGGTCACCTGGCAAACTAAGAGTCACTATTAGTGACACAGCTTAACGGTGTCTGTTTGAAAAAAAAAAAGGGGTGAATAGCGTTGATATTTGTCTAATTACTTGCCAGTGACTTGCTAATTTCACGAAAATTAATTCTTCCATTTGGTACATAAAGCTGACATTTTGTAGATAGCTATAGTTTTACCGTGGAACATGCCTTTTGCTGGTTTGGGGGTTACGCGAAGAGTATATCCAAAGTTACCAGTACTATTTTAATCTCAAACGCACATGTTCAAAAATACAAAAGTTAACAAGTCATGACTAAAAGCCTACTGAAGCACACTGAGGTACACATGAACTAAGATCACGAGAGGTGAAGGACAGTAGTGCACCGCAAGTTGCAGACAGACTCGCGACGCATTACAAAAATTGACCACAGATACTGAGCAGACGCCGTTTGGTTTCTCGCGACACTGGTGTGGTGGACAATAGAGATAAGTTCGTTAACCGCACTCGAGCTTCCATCTTATTTCGTTACAAAGCATAAACAGGACACATAAAAAGTATGTGGAAAACCGACATTCAACATTGAAACAGCTACGTAGTGGAGATACTGCCCATCCCAAACGATGATATTGGGCAGCTAGCTGCACGTGCCCCATGTGCAGACGAGAGAGCACTCGCGCCCAGTTAGCAGGAAAACTATCCAAGTAGACACCTGGCCGTATACTGGGTACACCTGAAAAAGGGTACGACCAGTCAAAGCCGCACTCCACTCTACTTACCACTGGGCAAGAACCCAAGATTGGAAACCTACTGGACAAGACCGCTGTGACCGCTGTGATCACGAATCCATGTGACATTAAGAACAACGTATTTTGCTTACAACAATGAACACGAAGATGTAATTTTTTTTCAATTTTAGGGAGCTGTACCTAAACCTGGATCTGCCCTACTACATGGGTATAGGGCAGTAACACGACGTAGTATTATTGTGTATAACTCTATGGTGGAGCCAGTAACTGGGTTAGCTGCAAGGAGCACTGGAGGGAGAAAGGAAGATCGTCTTATTGAAGCCAATGCTATTACACTGGATTTCTTAAGCCTATAACGCGCGATTTTTGTTGTTGGAGAAAACAACGTTCTTTTAAGCCTAAGAAATCCGCTCTCAAAGCACTGTCTTGATTAGAAGTGCCGTTTTTCCCCTTACATTTTAATCTAGTGCACCTTGTAGCTATTACCTCCAAATGGTGTCTCGTAGCCAATATGACGTCACATGACGCTGCTCTATAGATAGGGCAGGATGAGAAGTACAGTTTTAGATGTGAGCAGGGTAGATTAGTAGATAGTGACGCTTTTCTGAAAATGTGTTATAAAATAATACCTGCTTCCACCAACGGCACCCGAAGGCAGCACTTGTAGGTTCTCGCAGGAGGCGAAACTTGAAATAAAAAGTGGCGGCATCGTTGCCATGGTAACCATGGTAATAGCGATAGTACCTGCGTAAATTGGCGAAATACTCATGCGTGGGCAACATCCGAAGTTGAACTTATTCTGTGTTCGATTCAAACTGTATATAGTTTGTTACAATAAACGTAAACCAAGAACGAAGCTTCAGCATTGAACGGCCGATGAAAACGCTTCTCTGACCTTCTGAAACACAAAAACATGCGTTATACTTAGAGCCACTTGAAACGACAACCCGTTTTAAAATTAAATGTTGGATTTAAATAATAAAACTTGATCAGCCTGTTCTGATCTTTTTTAAATTTATTTTAATGTCCTAATCTGAATTATGAGATATTTTAAGCAATTAATTTTGCATTCTTATCGTGATCAATTTGCTTTAGTAGCGCTAAATAGTTTTGATCTTCATGATGCTTTGTGCTTCCTGTTACTTGACGACAGCGCTCTCAGGCGGTAAATCGCTGAAAGTAGGTACTAGTTTCGTTCAAATATTTACCGTTGTGAGAGAAAGAGTGGCACTACGTATATATTCTTCCACCGTGGATGTGAGTATGAAGAACAACAACAACAGCACGAATGTACGAATAAAGAACTGTGGCTTTCCCCACTGCTAAATAATGCGACTTCGGTGGAATTCTCAACAAAAATTAAGCGACACGTAAACCTACTAATGGACACCTACTACTGCCAAAAGGCAAAAAAAGGGAACAGAAAACTGAGTTTTCCGCTTTTCACCTCGAAATTGCTAAGAAAGACAACGGAACTTATCAATTTGGACAAAAAAGATGTGATATCTCCTCAAAACAAAACTTGTTAAGGATTACCGCGAAGCTTTTCGGCCGTTTGAAGTGTTATCAAACTCCAAGCTTTTGCCCAGGTAATCGTACCGACTAAGACTTCAAACGTTAAATTAAATACTTGAAATTTGCGCCGTAAGCAGTTTTCAAATTTTTTATTTAACCATTGAACTCGGTGGGATTAACTTGGCGAAACAGCTTGCCACTTTGATATCACGACTTCAGACGGCCGAAGAGCTTGGTAGCCTGGTCTCGACGAATAAAGATCATGAAAGTTTCTTTCGTTGTTTCGACGATTCATGAAGAGAAACTGCAATAGATTTTTTGAGGGTTTATTATGAAATGTATTCTTTTACAGTTCTATAAATGCTAACTTTTACAATTGTTCGGTTTACTTGAAATAACTGTCAAACAACTTCAAAGAGGGTGGACCTCCAACGAAAAGGTTACAAAAAAAAAAGTTATCAGCTTTAAATGCATGTGTGTTAAAACGAGGTTGGCGCTAATGACCAAGTTGTCGACGCGCCATTAAGCCTCAATCCCCCCCCCCCCGATCCGCAGTTTTTTTTTTATTGTTATTTATTTGCTAACCTTCCTCTTGAAATAATTTTTCAGAACACCAAGGTCAATTTGGGCAGAAGTGTAAGAATTCAAAGAAGAGGGGAAAAAAACCCTGGAAAAAGCTCGGTGCTCGTAAAATACAAGCCAAGGCTAATGTCGTAACCCAACCTGTAATTATTCTTATTCTCACTAGTCTATTTCTGCGGCTTTTTTCCTATGACTTTTTCCTTTCAGCTGCTTTTCCAGGCTTTTTTTCCGCATTTTCTTTCTTCCTCACACTGAATCGCTGTGGACATCCAACAAACAATTGATGTTAAGGAAAATTGAAAACAAGCCAACAGCGAGTATGATTTTCGCTGTTGGCTTGTTTTCAATTTTCCTTAATATTATTTCCAGCGATTTATGTCTATTTATTTCTCCTTTATTGAAAACAATTAATGGTTAGTAAACACACATTATAATGGCTGTTGGCTGTTCTATAACAAAATCAACTTTTCTGTTGCCATGACATGCGCTCAACCAGAATAGAACAAACAAAGTATTACTTACTCAATTATCAGCTCAACTCGGGTTTAAACTCCTCAGACAACAAGTCGTTAATTAGTAAGTTGGCATTTAAAACTGAGCAAACAAATTAATAATTACCACCTACAACCCTTTTTGAATACTCTCATGCGAGTTTTAAGTTGTAGAAGGAAATTTTCTAGTATAATAATCTTATTGGCATTTACGCCAAGAAACTCTACTATACATACTTTCACAGGACTTTTTAAAGCCCTACGTCTAATTAAGAGCCTGGGGTCAATAAATAAAATGGAAGTCCGACACTCCCGCTCGCATAAGCACGAATTTATAAAATTCCCCAAATTCTCTCTCCACTTGGGGTGCTCAAGGAAAATAGCTACAATCAAAGGAAAATCAGAAAAAAATACACACTAAAAAATCATATAAAACTTACAAAGAAGTGCCACCATCCACCTTGTTGTAATTCAACGCATCGAGATAAACAATAATAACGGCAACATGCTCTCCTGGGACTTACTGCCTTGCAACTATTTCTAGTTCTGGATGCTTAGCACGTCGTTGATCCCTCTTGTTTTATATCGGTGCACCTTATTACAGAATAGTAGGTGGTGCCAGTTCTTTCTAAGTTTCACATGTTTTTTTAGTGTGTATTTATTCTGTTCTTCCTTTGTTTGTAGCTATTTTTCTTGCAAAACCACCTCAAAAAGACAAAAAATTGGGGCAGTTTATAAATTTGTGCTTGTGCGAGCTAGAGTGTTCCACTTTTATTTATTTGTACCTTAATTGTTACGTTCTGTGCATTGTGTTGTTACTCTCCATTTTATGAAATTATTATGTGAGAATTGCTTTGTTTATCTCTCTACCAGTGCATACACATAAAACATCATGACATATTAACCATATTAAAGTTCCATACATATATCATTATGACATATTACCCTGCTTAAAGTTGGACATTGTGGTAAACATCGGGGAGGGGGAGGCAGTGCTGACAGTGTTCCATATGTATAAAAATAGCGAGTTACCTACATTTGCAGCAAAATAATATTGAATAATCGATCAAATTCGACCTCGTCACACAGTATACATAAATCGTATTTGCATGCAACCGCCGCCAAGCATGGCAAAACATTAAATCAAACTTCAAAAAACAAAAACAATATCACAGTTATCATGCGCATAAAGTATACGACTTGACCATTTCCAAAATTATATGCAATACCGGCAAGAGAATAATAGTACGTAAATGTGGAAAAGGCTAATTCTGTCTTTGAAAATTAAAATGCAAACCGATAAGTAGATTAGTATAACGTTATGCGAC
>JAHWFP010064172.1:109568-140599 GCA_023313725.1 Lithobius niger
AAATTAAAATGCAAACCGATAAGTAGATTAGTATAACGTTATGCGACTTTTGGACGTTTCGTTTTGGCATTGTCAGCATGGCTTAGCGGTAGAACCTCTGCCTTTGGTTTCAAAGGTCCTGGGTTCGATTCCCCACTCAGGCAGTCTAACATATAAGTCCAGAAGGCAATGTAAATAGGTTTGCATCTTTATTTAGTCATTCATTAAACAGGAATGTGTTCTACCAAAAAATAGGAAGTGACGTGTAACTCATTAATGGTGCTCCCTAGCATCTTTGACCACTGAACATGATTTGTAGCTTACAGTAAGAGTAACATTATTGGCCCATACAAAAAAGTGTCCAGAATGCAAAAATTCAGAGTTACAGTATCTTCCTGGATAAAAATAACGGCCTAGCAAGATACAAATTGGTCCGTAGGTCCGAAATAATGCATTCTAGACACTTTTTTAAAGGGACCAATATGGTTCCTTTGACTAAATGCTACAAATTATGTTCAGTAGTAAATACCGCTAGGAAGCACCGTTAGTGAATTACACGTCATTTTCTATTTATAGGAAAAACGAGCATCCGCCATCTTGAATGACGTCATAATACTAAAAGCTACCCAAAATCAAAAAGTGTCACACTAAAATGTCATACTCAAGTAATGCAAGATCAAATGGCATGTGTGAAATTCACTCCCTAGAGATGAAACCGGACACCTCCTCTAGCTCTAGGACTAATGTGTTTTATCAAAAATGTTATCGACATAACAGAACTTTATCTACTTTTAACTTGTTGAAAATATATCGACCAATTCGTTAATCATTGACCACTCTCTCAGTACTGGGGGAGGGTGTAGTCATCATAAAGTCAGCGACACATGAAATGCTCTTTATAGTACTTTGGTTAGTACACGTATAAGGGGACACAGGAATAGTTATTTCCAACATTGTGAATTACAGAAGAATGTTACAGCAACAAAACACCATACTGGCTACGCGGCTAGATCTAGTACAGGTCGTTGAGCTAGCTGCAAAGGGCACTGGATATACGGGGACGTAAAACATTAGCGTAGTTCGTCAAGCCAATGCTGTGAAAGTGGATTTTTTCGGGACCCGAAAAATGTTTATTTCTTGGGATTTGTTGGCAGCTGCTGCAATTTTCAGAAAGGGGAATCTTTTTTTCCCCTATTTATAACCTTGATACATGTTTTGCAGCGTAAGGGATTACACAAACAACGTTTTTAGGCCTATGAAATGCAGGTACTGATTCTGATTTAGAACCCCTTGTAAAATCTTGTGAATTTTGTCAGAATACTACAGAGAACTTTATTGCTCATAAGTAACATGCATGGGAGTACCAAGTTAGAACCTGTCCTCGAATTCATGTCAACTTCACTGGGCCACTGGATAACCAAAGGTTCCAAGTTATAATTGACGCATATGCAAAGTATCTGTATGTCATTTCTATGAAGAAAACGACATCAGATAAAATAATGTATGCGTTAACAGAATTATTTGCTAAGCATGGGTTTTGTATAATGCTAGTGTCAGACAACGGCCCACAATATTATTCAAATACCAAAAAATTGAAGATTATTTACGAAATTGTGGAATCTATGTTTGCTCCTTATTTTCCCTAAATTTATGGCCAGGCTGAAATTACCGTGCCTATATGTTTAAAAGATCATACAAGTGCAAGCATGCTAGAGAAATTCACCCGAAATATTGCCACAGAATTTCCTTCATGCTACTCGTGCTATACCTAGCTATAGTGTCGGTGAAACTCCAGCTAAATTATTCCTCGGTCAGCAAATTCGTTGCAAATGGACTTGCTATCTAACTCAAGGTCCGTGTGCAAGATAAACAGCATTCTTAAGCATACAATTACCTTCAATTATGCACAAAATAGCAATGTTTCGTTTTGGAGACCCGATTTGGCAGCAGGCACTTGGCTTGACACAGGCATTTTTACTTAAAACGTCATCCATACCGCAGGCATAATTGACGAGTGGCCTATCAGAAATTCAATTCATAATACCACCGTACTAAATGATATTTGCTAAAAACTTTTTAAAAAATTGGCTGCACATCTAGCACCAAGATTCGTTTCCTAGTGACCACATCATCATGGGTACACTTTCAATATTACTTTTTTATGGTGTTTAAATAAAACAGAAATCCAGCAATTTAAAATTCATATTATAAAAAGTAGAAACGTTTAAAAGTATGCATCACAACTTTGGTACAGAAGCATTTTTAAGAAAAATTGTGCATTCATCAGTTGTGATAGATCCGGCAACCGTGGTAAAATTATTGACATTACTGATAGAGCCATGTTTCAAAAACTGTGGGTCGCGACCCCGGTGGGGTCGTGAAGAAGTAATCCTGGGGTCACGAATAGGTTCACATTACCCGTAACTGAAAAGCTGTAGTTGTTACCTCAGATGAATTTGAAGTATCAGGTACCTTTTACAGAGTGATCCATTTTTATCAGTATTCAAACAATACAGCCGAGTTTCTATCGAGGATGCCTTTCCATTGATGATTCTGCCATCTGTGTGCAGATATGTTTAATCTCTTGACCAAAGCATTTAATTAAGACAACACAAACATAACGAAACGGACCAAACTCGACACTGATGCTTCAGTTCTAATCAAAGGAACTCTATGAATTGTGGGCTTTGGTACAAACAGAGTACTAGGATTGCCTATTTAGTGAGATTGAAGACGAGGGTTCGTAACCGACAGATGATTGTGGAGAATGAGCTAAGAATAAAAATTAACAATATTGCACCAAATTTGGAGCAGTTGTGCGCTCAGAAAAACAAGCACATTGCTCAGGCAAAAAAAAAAAAAAAAGAGTAAACTTCTTTGCAATTCATCTATAATGACAAACCGTATAAATTTGAATTACCAGTTTGGATGGGTCATGGCCCGTTTCCAGTGGTCAAGTTTGAGAAACACTGTGATAGAGAGTAAGTGGGGAGAAAGTCATTGTAAACAAGAAGCGGGTGGGGGAACTATATGCGCAGTTTTCAGAGAAGGAAAAACGAATATTTTAAGGGGGGTGGCGGGGGGGGGGGGGGCGGGGCGGGAGTAACAAAAATGGGTAAATGTAGAAAGAAAGAAAAAACATGGGTAGGGAACATTGTTCAATAACTTTTGCCCAGGTTGTATAATATTTTGTAATGTAGGTAAACTGTGACATCGTAAACATCTAATTTAGCTCCACTACGCTTTTCATGATATAAGAATGACAGCTCATCAAACAAAGGTTATAACATGATTTCTATACGTGTATACGAATGAATTACATAGATACAACTAGTCAAAAAAAAATGCTAACTTTGATGTTTATGATATGCCTTTTAGTTTATTTTGAGACAAGCCATATACACGGAGGAAAACATTACTAAATTGATCTTTATCTCGCCATATCGGCTTCACTCACACATATTAGCATCGATCCTTGCTTCACATAGTTTATTCGCTCGCCAGAGCATCACAAAATCGATGTAGGGATATTTCAACGCAAGCTAATTGCAATTGTTGCTGACAGTTCGTTAATCACATTCCTCAGTACGCCTGAATTTAACTCACATCATTCAAAACGTACAAATTGTGAGTAACAGTAAATGTAAGATTGAGAAACACGTTGAAAGGTTTTACTTTACGTGGAAATCGCTTGCTTTCCTCGCTCAATCCACGCACCTCCGTGCTTCAAAACCGCGAATTGTTTGACAACTTTTTAAAACCTACAAGCCTGATTTTTCCATGCATCCGGTCAGTTGAAGCAAAACCAATTTTAAGATCTATATATAGTATGATGCAAAATATGTCGTCTTTAAGGTTTTTTTGCAACCAAGTTTCTTTCTAGTCGATTTGCCTGATTGAATTTTAATGTCTTGAGCAGTTTTCAGAGCATTTTTTTGCTTTTTTGAGGGTCAAAATTTCAAGTTACAGTGATGAAAATATGCCGCGTATTTTAATTATCTTTCGTTTAGCGCTACTATCAGCTTCTTTGGCGCTTTAGTGCCGGAGGAGTAGAGGTGCAAACACGCATACACGTACATTTTATTTTTATGACGTATGTAATATTGGAGAATAAAATGCACCAACTGAAGGGAGTGAGGGCAAGTGAAACAGTCCAAGAGTAACAGGTCTTTCAAACTGACTTATCCAGTCTATAGTTAAAGTTTCATAAGTATAGGTTATATCCATACCATTGAAACAATGGGATCTGGTAAGTCGTTTTTTTCACCCTTTTTCTTGGACCAAAGACTGAAAGAGAGTCCAAGGGCGAAGTCCGAGGATGTTTTTTTTTCGGTCCTAGGATAGCGTCCAAGAAAAAGTGTTAAAAAGTAAAAGCAGGAAAGTTTACAAGTATACATAATAGCTCGACGTATCGGTTTATCTCAGAGCCAGTAGCAAGTAAAAACAAATTACAAATCAAACAAGAAAGCCATGTTATGTGTAATTTGTTTTTACTTTTACTGTTGGTAATCTCTCTGAGATTAGCTGAATCGTCGAGTTTAAGTCTATTGTGCTCTTAACGGCTTTTACTTAGTAACATTGTACAAGTGCTTTTGAAGTTTAACCAAGAAAAAGTGTGACAAAAACGACTTATCAGATCCCATTTATTGCAAAAGTATGGCTATAAGGTATTTACGACCATACTTTATTTTTCATCTAGTCTTCTAAGTCTTTGTCTTCGTCCATCGGTTTTGGTGTTCATTGTTGCAATGATGTGGGGGTGCGATCTTGTTTCTCAAATTTAAAATATATTCCGATTTGCTTTGCATTAAATATTATTAAACCACGTCATTAAAAAAACTGTGATATGACGTTTAATACCAAGAGTGTCAGATTCATCCGATTCTGCATCCAACCATGAAAAAATAATACTACAACTTTGTTTACACTGTGTGTATCAAGGCTTCTGTTATGTTCCATTAAGTCTTCAATACTAACTACCTCCAAAGCACATGTTTATAAAGTCTTCTCCTGGAAACAATTTTGGCATACAGCTAACAATCTACAATAGAGCAGCGTCATGTAACGTCATATTGGCTACAAGAGAGATACCTGCAAGGGGCACTAGATTAAAATGGAGGGTTAAACAACCGCACTTCTAGTCAAGGCAGTGCTTTGAGAGCGGATTTCTTAGGCTTAAAAAACCGTTGTTTTCTCCAATCCCTTATGCTGCGAGATTGTAATCGGAAAATAAAGATTCCACTTGCTTAAAAATGTCAGCAACTGGCAACAAATCGACAAAAATCGCGCATTATAGGCCTAAGAAATCCACTCTTAACAGCATTGTCTTCAGTAAGACAATCTTCTTTTCGCCCTCCAGTGCCCCTTGCAGCTAACCCTGTTACTGGCTCCACCATAGAGTTACATACAATAATACTACGTCATGTCACTGCCTTATAGAAACAGCAATTATTTTATCGAAGATGGCGCTTTTCTATTTAAAGCACTTTCTCACGTTGCCCTATTACGGTATTTTGGTACTAAAACCCGAATCCGAGTAGCTGAATGGGAGTGACAGACCATTGCAGCCTGGCAATATCAAAACTGAAAACCATTAGCTTGATGGGAAGAGGATGTACGTTCCAAACTGTAGTAGACGTTGTGTCTTAACAAGGTTAGACGGTGATCGATTACGCAATTTTGGAATTGCAGCAAAAAACGGGGAGCTACAACAAAAGTGATCTCGCCTTGGAATTTTGTATTTTTTCTTGCAAACACTTGATGGTGAAAGCTTTTCTTTTTTAATTAGTGAGTCTAACCGCATTTTTCCCCGATGTATCCTTGCTCTGGTAGCTAGATAGATTCTCCAGGAAATTAAAAATTTGGAAGCCAGGTCTCTGGATTTAGCGGTGCGGTTGAAGGAGTAAACAGGACCTAGCAAGGCTTGGCCAACTCAGAAAGATGGAAAGAAGAAAACAATCTAAACAGCCAAAAATCATACACTAGAAATAGCCTATCACAGAAGCCATCTTTATGTACGTTTCTTCGGAGTGCCATGACCCGGATTCAAACTTATCACCCAATCAGACCAAATCGTTGACATAATGCTTTTATCGATATGACCACTCCTCCTTTGACTTAAAGATGACTCACTCACTGAACCACTCAGGTGACTCATTCACTCACAGCGATCATAAGGAATAGAAAAGGAATTAGACACACGCTAGTGTGTCTCGCTAAGTTAGGCAATAAACATCACATCAATTTAATTATCAAGGTTGTAAATCATTGTAGCATCAAGTGTCTTATATCCTGAAGCAGACTAGGGCACATTTCAGGTACTTGGGGAAAAATAAAATTGCGGTACAAAAGCTTAAATTGTGTTGAAATCGAGAGCAATGACCCGCCTGACAAAAATTAACTCGTGTAGGAATGCCACCTAAGCTGCTTTCAATGCAAAATCTGACCCTCAATAACGTTGCAAATGTGTTAGTACTAGTTACTAGCTAGTCCGCTCATCCTCACGTTAAATCCCATAGGGTGATTATTCATCGATACCGAGATAACGGGAAGGCTTCCAGTTATGACATTGGACGAATGGGTGCAGTACAACACGAATTGCGTGCCTTTTATGGTTTTGAGCCTGGGGATGTAACGGGGAAGGCGTGGGAGGGCGCGTAAGTACGAAAATATTGTTATAATCATTCTTAGTATTATCAGCATCGTCTCTCATTGGACGGCCAAAGTTCGGACAATGACAATGTGTATACTAACGTGCGTGCCTAGACACACACTAGTGTATCACGATAAATCTAAACAACGTTGTCAAAGAAATTGTATTCACGTCTAATTCAAGATAACTAAACAGACTGTAAAAACAGAGAAAAATAAAGAAAGCCAAAAACTGATAAAGCGACCACCAAGTTGCGAGGGGTTCGGCCCTTCAAAGGAGTGATATCAACACACCAAAACTAACTAAATAAAACAAATTACAACAAAATTAAAACCAAACCGAAGACCTATAAAGAGGTGACTAAGTTGAGAATGGTTCGGCCTCTAGGCAAAAGGTAGTAGCAAATTGTTGAAAACCAATTTCTTGTTGACGTGAGATCGAAGGCTGCTGTGCTGAGGAATTAACCCTACCACTTGATGCTACCAAAGGACAAAGGACAAATTGAAGCAAAGCTCGAAACAGTCTTTAAAAATAAACATTCCAGGATAACTATAGCGCTACTGGGACGAAATTTTAGTCAGTGTTAGATAACAATTTTGAGATATTTCCTTTTAAGTAGTTTATGTGCATTAGGATAAAGCCTGTAAGAATTTCAGAATTTGCCAGAATTCCCGATTAATGGTCCTCGATTTCCTATGATTTCTGAACGAGGCATGCAAAAAATACAGTTGGCTTGTCTTACGACATAAGTTTAACTCTAACGGTGTGTTTTTAGGCCTAACACTAAAAGAATGAGTGGAAAAAGTCGTGGCAAGTTCCAAGAACCTTTGTGCTTCTTTTACACAGAATAGAACTCGTTTCTTTGTGAAGCCCCTGGGTAAACATTGACACACCTAAGAACTTGGTGGACGTGAGGGGTGGAAACCCTGGGGGAGAGGAAGTCGGGTCTTGGCAGTGAAAGTCCCTGGGTCCAACATTTGTCCCAATTGGCTTGAGTCGATTGTCGCAACGAGCTACTGCCTAACCGACAAATACAGGGTCTGACCGTGTGTCAACAACGTTTGGCCTCAGGACGTGGATAGACTTGTTACCCTTTGTGGAGTTGTGAGTCAAAAGACAGCAGCTTACGTTTAAAACGGTACCTTCCCTCCAAGCGGTTTGGTGATGGCAAAACAAAACACATGGCTTTACCATGTCCCAAACTAAAGCGAGGTAGTTTATCTTTGTTGTTGCAAAGAGTTTAACATACGAAATGAAAAATAATTATGTTGCATGAAATGAACATTACTGCACATTGCTGTACTGCACAACATAAACAATAAACAATAAAGTGAAATTTCCTCTAGCTGCACAATCGGATTGCAGACACTACTAGCATCTATTCTTTACAAAGTTAATATTTACTGTTTTGAAACTCAAAGGAAAGCAAGTTGCTATTCGTCAAAAGAGAAACAAATTTAAGAAAAGCAAATAACCATTCCCCAGAAAATGTGTAAGGCAAAGGGAAGCGAGTAACTATCCCTCAGAAAGGCTAAAAATCTAAGGAAAGCAGATAACTATTCCTCAGAAAAGATACACATCGAAAAGAATTTTAAAGGAAACCTCGAGAGTTGTGTCAATACATGGTATTGGTGCAAGAAATATACGAATTACACAACTACGCAAATCATACAAGTCCAAAAAAATGTTACAAATTACCACGAAAATGAATAAAAGTTCGTGAATCCAATGAGCAGAAGTGAAAAATCCGGCAAAGCCTAAAATATCACCGATTGAAAGTGGCAACATCTGGCAACATCTAGCACGATCTAATACTATCTAGCACTTGCTTGCATCAAGCAAAGGAGCACACAACGCCATTTCCGAAACATACAAGCCACGACCTTCTTAATTATTGAGTGAAAATTTGGTACCTCCTCGTGCACCTGGGCGCAATCTGTAAAGGGTAACAGTATTACTGCCGGTAGATGACGCTATGGTAGTGCCACTTTAAATGCGTTCTAAGTCAATTAAAACGAACCGAAAAGGAACCAAAAGCACCTCTCAACTAACCAGAGGTCCAATCTATATATTTATTTCGCTTAGGAGCAGAGCTAAAAGGATTGTTAGGGATCAGGATTAAACAAAGCTTCAATAATCAGCAAGAGCGCGAGCGGGCTCATTCTTCCCACGGTAGCAAAGCAAAAGGGCGAGCGGCCGACAATGAGAACGGATTTGCGCCCTAACAATTAGAAACAAACACTATTGCTTCAATAATGCTGACTATTACAGCCGAGTTGAAGCAGCGTGAATAGCAGCGGGAATCACGTATGTTACGCCGGGGAACAACTAGTTTGTTATTAAATATCCCGTAATGAGAAATCACTCCTAAGATGAGTGGTGGCAAGTTAAACAGTTTAGAACCAACAAATTTCAAACTGTTGTCCAAAATGATTATTAACTTTTGCCAAGCAAGCAGGCTTATTGGCATTAAGTGACGCCAATTTTTTGGTGATATTTTTGTTAAACTAAAAAGTTAAAGCCTGGCCTTGAGAGGATAGTGCAACAACAATCTGAGACAGAAAGAAAAGCCAAGTACACGACAGGGACTCGAACCCAGGACTTCCCCCAAAGTTCAGTTTAGGGATTCAATTTCGCCTTTGTCTTGGCTCACAGTCCAAGCTTTTGACAAGTCGGGATAGGTGATAATGGTGAGAGGATAATTATGTCCTTTTAAAACCTAAAACGACCCCAAACTCTGAACGTCATGTTTCAGTTCATGTTGTAAGATCATTCATAAACAAATTCATTAATTCATCAATATAAAAATTCATTAATATACGAATTCATCTACATTATTAACACCGTAAGCGAGCGAGGACTAATAGCGACAGCAGACTATGATTGACTGTTGTGTTCTTACGTCACTGCTTCGGCCAATTAAAACGGACGATCGTGTAATACCTCGCTACTCAACAAAGGAATATGAGCGTCATCTCATCCCATAATTGGAAACCACGAGGGTGAAGTGCAAGACCAACTGATATTGAATAGCAACACTCCGCAGTGCAGTAGGATGTGGAAAACTACGAAGGAGAAGTGGAAAAATGGCTGACAATGTGAATTTATTTATGACCCATACGTCCTCCCACATGCATTGACGGATGTTGCCCACCGGCGTTGCCCACTAACAGGAGGGGGAAGTAGGGGTGGTGATGGAGGGGGAGATGGAGACTTGACACTCCATTTACCAAGCAATGCCACCATCAATGAACGACCTGCGCTACCTCCGACGATAAACTTGAAGCGCACACCTCTGTGTAACAGCGATCGCTCTTAAAAATTGTAGTCATCACAACGGATGGTGAAAAAGTGTTAGCTTGCGTGAAGTAGGATTTAAACCATTTTAATGCTCTCTGAACTTTCAAACCTATTTTTGAGCTGCCAATTTTATTTCACAAGCAGCAGCTTTAGAAAAATTCGTTGGAGAGTGGGCCTATTTATTGATGCAGCCTGGGGGTCGAGAGTTCAAGTTACCATAGCAACTGGAAATATTGAAAATATTAGACACAGCAATGTTATTGTTTCTTGTGGTGGTATAAACACGTCATCTGCTGCTATCTTTCGTTTTATGTAAATTGCTTCGTCATTCTACGGCGATTTGAGGTTTCACATTTGGAATTCTCTTCCTTACACCAGCTAGTTAACGGACAAATTCATTAAGTCATTCACAGGCAAATTTATCAATAAGAAAATTCAACCAATACATCAACTTTATGAGTCTTCGCACCTTTTTTTTCCGGTTTTTACATCTTTTTATCATTGAAAAAGTTCAAGTTTGGCACATGTCGTCAGCAGGAAAATGAATAGGATGATAGCTTTAAAGATTTAAAGTCAAGAGAAATATTGAAATTAATTTTGTGCTGGAATTGTTGGCTCCTCTCACCCTTACCCCCTCCCCCCCCCCCTTCCTCCCAAAAAAGACAGTTAGTTCCCCATAATGGCTGAAAAATTCAAATCATTTCTTAATAGCAATAAATTCTTGAGACTCCTTTTTTTACTCAAATGACGCTCTGGCTAACGGCGATTCACAGAAAGGCTGTGCGGCGTCATAAATATCAGTGGTCGTTAGCAAGACGTGAGAACGACTATTACCGCCCCCCAACAAGCTTCACACCCACAAAAAGCAGATCGTCAGCAGAGAAATTCTTTTATTGGGTGTTTTTTTTTTTTTTTTTTATTATTGCTTGCTTGTTGGAAGTCAGTCGGACCGTAATCGTCCCGGGCTTCAGACGACAAATGGCAATTTTTTTTATTTTTTATTTTTTTTATTTTTTACTTTAAAGGCTTTTACGAGCAGCCAGCCTTAAATGGACATTTGGCACGTTCCGTTTCGTCATGGTTGATAGACCTGTTTTCAACGATGGAGTCGTGCTGGCACTGAACGAGGCAAAGAGAAGAAGGATTTTAACACTTCAACCACTCCAAAATAAAATACGTTATATTGAACTGGGATTCCAAACCTGAAAATTTCGTATGGAAGCAAAAAAAAAAAGTGAAGAAATTGGAAGAAACGGATAATTAAATCAAAAGAGAGAAAAGGTCTGCAAGGAAAGTGTAATGCATTGAATACAAGGAAACATGCGTTGGGCTTATTGTAGGCAGAGCGAATGGAAGTTTGTTTTATATTTATATTTATGTTCATTTTAATGAATTTACAACGTAAGTTCTTTGCAGGTAAACTCGAAACTATTGTAAACATCGCAGACATCATAAACGAAGACGGGGCTAGTTTCTTAAAATTTTATGTTAAACGTTTACTGCTAATACTTCGTAAATGAAATTTGATGTCGAGTTTAGTAAGAATCGTTTTGTGGGAAAAAAAAATCCTCACACTGAACGCCACTCGTGTATCTGCTTCTTTGAAATCGATAATTTGTGCACTTTAGCACTCCAACTCCATTACAGCAAATTTCCCTCCACCTTCAGTCTCTGGAAATTAAATCTGAAAACGAGTTTCGTGCTAAAACGCACAAATTATGGATTTCGTAGAAGCACTTGGGGTATTACAGCCGAAAGCTGTTTAACAGTTTGGACAAATACAAAACATTCACGTTAACGGTACATTCCTCCCACGCCATTTTTCCCCACATCAAGTACGGCCCCAAAGTTCTATTTACTTACCGTTAGTCTTTCCCTTGCTAAAAATCCGTTTTAAAATGTGGCGTCTAGAAGATTTTCTGTTGAATATTGGCAACTATATTTATTAGCATCCTACGATTAAATGGATCCTTTGCGCGCTGACAATAACCATGAAGTTTCATCTGTGTGTGTACATGTATGTACTAAGTTTAATCGTTTGGTACTAATTACCAAGGAATTAAAAATCTAAAAGACTAATGCGGTAAAAATTAAAATTATTTATGCCAATGGATCGCCGAAAAAAAAACTAACCTAAAAAATTATAAAGTGTGATTTTAAAATGTGAAAATCATTCCGGTTTTTTACGACACAATTAATGCGTTCATGCTAGTGCGCTTATTAGACACAAGGCCAACTGGACAATATCTGCGTTCCTCGCTGTGAGGAACGCAGATATTATCTCAGTTGATCTTGGCGATGGTAAAACGCGCGGATGGCGATCTACGCGTGGATGCTTTAAGGCAGGCGGAATGTTATAAGGCAGGCGGGATGTACCTTTAAGAGTAAGTGACGTGAGGTAAGTTGGGTTCCACGTCACACTCACCACAGGTGTGCCGACATTAAAAAAAAGTACGGACGTTTGCATTCAGTCGAATATAGAGCAGTGACACGACGTAGTATTATTGTATATAACTCTATGCTGGAGCCTTAATGGGTTAGCTGCAAGGGACACCGCAGAAAGAAACAGAAGGGCGTCATACTGAAGCCGATGCTGTGAAGAGCGATTTCTTAGACCTAAAACGCGCGATTTTTGTTGTTGGAGAAAACAACGTTATTTTAAGCCTACGAAATCCGCTCTTCCGTTGTTTTCCCTCCATTTTTATGTAGTGCACCTTGTAGTTATGCCCTCCAAAATCCATACTGGTGCCAATATGGCGGCCGGCAAATGTCACTGCTGTATTGGGCCTGGTCCAATTTGGGACTCGGCCAATATAAATAAGAGATCGTTAAGAAATGATGGTTAGGTATAGTAAATAAACACGAACATACGGAAGCCCTGAATTACTAAACATTTTTCATGTTGTGGTTCCAGTAGCCAGGATTAAATCTTAAACCAGTCCAAAGTGATGCAATGTTTAACCGTAGGATTTCCGTTCCGTAAAATGCTGCTGTGTCGTAGAATATGCTAAGCACATTCACTAATTAATTTCAACGACTGACGTTTCCAACGTTTTAAGTCAATAAACTAGTGGGCACGTGTACACTTGCATAACATAGTGTTTCCATTGCCTCAAGTTACCTTCACATTACCTTCGTTTCCTGCACATTGCCTAAACATACGTAAGCGGTGTTTGTTACTTCTATCTCTAAGCTTTTGCTTTTGCTTTTAGGCATGCGTTTCAGGCTGGGTCTAGTTTAAACTAATACTGGGTGGCCTGTGACGGCTACGCTAGCAACAGACATTGAATTAACAAGTTTTAAAAAAATGTTTAAGAAAAATTACGGAAGCAGGGGTGAAGTAGAAACAGTTGTTACCAGAATTAAAAATTCACTTATTGGTGAAGAAGCCTATTACACAGACAGGCCTAGAGATACTGCATTTAGTCTCTCATAACAATACACATTCATTGCACACAACAATGCTGTTTACTTAACAACAGATTCAACTACCGTACACTTAACCAAGATTTCCCCCACAACAACAAAAATCACGTTGCATCAATGCTATACGTTATGCCATGCTAATGATACATTCTATTACTTCTCAATAGACTCGCTCATTCAAGGTTTTTCTATTTCTCCTTTTTATATGCTTGAGGCATGCTATCTTATCTATAAAGCATAAAGCATTAGTAAACCGAATTAGAGAGGGGTTTTATGTCACCCATTAAAAAGTTGCGATCGTTTAACAATAATTTACTTGCAATCGGAGTTTTGAAATCAAATCCCGTAAAAATGGAAAACAATCATGCTAACAGATGCCGAATCAAAATATAAGGTACTTGCCCCACAAATTATAAAAAATTATTAAAAGGGTAAAAAAGGGCATATAATGGTAAAAAAGAGGGAATAACGGTAAACAAGGCAAAAAAGGTAAATGAGCGTAAAAAAAAAGGTAAATAAGGTTGACAAGGGTAAATCAGTGTAAAGAAGAATAAATTAGAGTAACAAGGGTAAATAAGGGTAAAAAAAGGTAAATAAATGTAAAAATGTGCAATAAGAGTGACATGGGTAAATAAGCGTAAAAAAGAGTAAATAGGTAAAAAAAAAAAAGGGAAATTAGAGTTTAAAAGATAAACAAGTCTAAAAAAAGGGGTGAATAGTGTAAAAAGGGGTAAATAAGAGTGAAAAATGCTAAAAGAGGACAAAAAAGGGTAAATAAGTTGTAAAACATGGTAAATCAAGGATAAAAATCAAATTCATTCAACTGCAAATTTTTTAGGCAGCCCATTCAGCTTTTTCAATTTATTATAATGTAACACCAGGTAGTACGTGTTTTTTGTTCTTCACGAAGGGGTTTTTAATATGTTCTTCAGTCGTGGGGTTCCCTTGACGACAGACCGTTTTTGTAGCCCTGTAAATCAACAAGTTTAACGTCCATGACAATCTTTGGCATGCGCTTTTACCATAACGTGGGGGCATTTCATATGATTAAAACATTAGTCGGGGCGGGGGTCTGTTTATTTTATCTGCCGCATTTTTGTCTTCAAAGTTTAGCCTATGGAAAAACAGAAGTACGTCAAGGCTATTTCAAGTTTACGTAAATATGTTGATATAAGAGTTTTGTGTGTGTTTTAAAACCAACCATCTTCATCCATCTTGTGGGAAGTAAAGAGCTCTGTCTTCTGCGTTATTTCGTTCCCCGTCACAAATATTGATCGCCCCCTCTCCTTCTTTCATCTGTGTGTCGTCAGCTGCGGCGTTCCGTGAAAGTGTGTGTCTTGAACAACAGCGGGTCATGAGAGTAAATAGCCGCACCAAGGGGGTCTGCCTTGTTTCGTCTAAATAAAACATTTGCTTCAGCATAACAACGCTGCTGCCACGTTCGTGACTAACTCCAGCTCTCTGCGATAAAAAAAAAGAGGACTTCTGGGGGAGGTTACGGCTAATAGTTGTGTATAATTAAGGTAAAGGGTCCCTTGGCTATAACTACTGGTCCCTTTATCGTTCAAAGGTCTGAAGTTATCTCGCTAAGACTTTGCAACGATCGTGGTGACTGTATGGTTAAGATGTTGAAGAGTTCAAGCCCAAAGATGCACACACGATTACAATAACAGGGTCGTTTCAGGGATTATTGTAACAGACAATATTCTCTAAAATCTTTGATTTCGTGACCTCTGAAGGCAGAATTCCAAATTAAGTCCTGTCCTCAGCCAAACCATGAGCTTATATTAAGATATAAATTAGGGCTCTCTTTAACAGCTCTGCCATGTTTGGCGCAGTGGTAAGCCCTACCATTGCACTGTGACTGGGGTTAGCGCTAATGATCTAGCTGTCGACGCACCATAAAGCTTCAGATCTTCACCCCATATCCGTCTCCCCCGATTCCTGTGCAGAGAAGAGTGCTGAGAAGAGAAGAGTTCTTGGAAGAGAAGAGTGCCAGGTAGAGAAGAGTACCGGAAGAGTCATGGGAAGACATGAGCTTGGGGAAAGTGAAGTGTGCCGGGAAGAGAAATATGCTGGGAAGAGAAGAGTGCCAGGTAGAGAAGAGTACCGGGAAGAGAAGGATACCGGGAAGAGAAGAGTACTGGGAAGAGAAGAGTCCCGGGAAGAGAAGAGTGCCGGGAAGAGAAAAGTGCCAGGAAAAGAAGAGTCCCGCAAAAAGAAGAGTCCTGGGAAGAAATGAGTTTGGGGAAGAGAAGTGTGCCGGGAAGAGAAATATGCTGGGAAGAGAAGAGTGCCAGATAGAGAAGAGTGCCAGGTAGAGTAGAGTACCGGGAAGAGAAGGATACAGGGAAGAGAAGAGTACCGGGAAGAGAAGAGTACCGGACAGAGAAGAGTCCCGGGAAGAGAAGAGTGTCGGGAAGAGAAGAGTGTCGGGAATCGTCCCGGAAAGAGAAGTGCCAAAAGGCACAAATTACAGATTTCATAAAAGCACGAGTGGCATTTGTTTCCTTTCCACAAAACGATTCTCTGAAGTAATTTTTATTTACGGTTTCGATTTCGACTTCGATTTACGATTTCGATCTATTGAAATAATTTACGTGTATCGAATTAATTTAGATTTACGATGTTTAGTTTTACGATGTTTACGATGTTTTCTTCTATTTGGCGTAGCGATACTAAACCCCATCGTACTGTGTCATCCTATCTACGTAGGGATAGTTCCAGCACCCTCACCATTACTGTTACTACTGGACGTCATCCGTACGTTTGCTCATCGCAACTGTAACCACAATTGGCCTTGCAGCTGGATTTATACCTCAATATGCCTTCCCTACAAGCTTCACCGTTGTACAACAATAACAAGTCTTGTAACTCTGTAACAATGAATAATGATATTGTGCCTTGCCTACCAATTGCATAGCTTTATCTCCAACCAGCCATTCCATTCCGAGCATCTGCTAATGTGGGTTGATTTGGGAGTTTTAACCAGAAATTATCCTCCCAAATTCGACCAATTTTCCCACTTTAATGCCCCAATCTTTTCACCTTTAGTCACGACATCTGATTAAGAGGTTTAAGGCAGGGAAATTTTAGTGGCCGCCGAGCGATCAGCATCAAAATATTAAATCTGATCAGAGAATCATCAATGAGCAACAATCTAACTTGATTTAACGTAGAATCTCTGCACTGATCACCGATCGTCCTCATCACCCGCTAATTCCACCCGTAAGCAATCTCCTTGCACTTGTAATTTCGTTTTTTCAGCAGTGGTATTTCGCACAAACAGCTTCGTGTTTCCGTAAAAGTCCGACGATTTCCGATGATGACGTCATTTCCCTAATATGGGCATAATGAGAATGAAACCAAACAGATTCATTTAAGTGAGATAAACTGTACAGATATGTGGTTTATTAGTTGTGTAGCTAACACCGAGGCCTTGTTAAAACTGTAGATTATTTACAGCTTCTAGTTGCGATATTGCCATAAATGCAGCCTCTGTGTTCTCACCAAAATTCTGAAATCAATTTTCTTGGAATTTCCAGAGTAGCTGAGGGCAATTTACTGAAATTTTAGGAAGGCATTTCCTTCCCGTCCCATATTTTATCAGTTTTCCTTGTTTGTAGGGGTTATAGAGTGTAAAAGAGTAGCCTAATTTAATGAACTTATAGGTGTCAATAAAGAAACCTGAGGATACAATTTTGTTACAATGAAACATGGTCGCTCATAGCTGGGAAATACATTCATAATCTTTATTTATTTTATTTTTTCTCTATAGTTTTTCAGGTAAGTTGTGAGAGTTCCCTGAGTTTTCCCTATAGGTTTTTTTAAACGTAGATTTAATTCCCTGAAGTTTCCAGGTTTTTGTGAGAATTCCTCTCAGTATTCTCTTAATTTCGAACCTAATTTTAAACCAGGTTTTTTTTCCCGAGAATTTCAAACGTAGGCTAAGAGGTTTAAACTCCCTGAGTTGTCCAGGTTTCCTGTGAAAATTCCTTTAGATTACTGCTAGACTTTTCCAATGAGAGGTTCAAGGACAAAATGTTGCCCCCCCCCCCACTTCAACAACTAAACAAATTTAGGAGCAATGTGACTTGCAACCCCAACCAAAATCTAGTGAATTTTCTCTCATTTGGGCCCCCCAACTGGTGAATTTTGGGCCTCCTGCCTCTTGGACCCGGGTGCATTGCCCTCTTTGCACCACCCCTAATTGCGGCACTGATTTACTGATTTACTGTCAGTGCCAAACATAGTTTAAATTCCCTGAGTTTTCCAGTTCTTTTTTGTGAGAATTCCCCGAGTCTTCCCTACGATTAAAAAGTCGTCTAAATTCCCCGAGTTTTCCAGTTTTTTTGTGATGTTTCAAACTTAGGTGGGTTAAATTACATGAGTTTTCCTAGTTTTTTGGGAGAATACCCTCAGTTTTTCCTAAGTTTCAAACTTATTTAAAATCTCTGGAGTTTTCCAGGTTTTTTTCGCGAGAATTCTCTTAATTTGCCTTAAGATTCAAACATAGATTAAATTCCCAGAGTTTTCCAGGTTTTTGTGAGAATTCTCTTAATTTTCCCGTAGTTTTTTTGAGGTTGGATTTTCCGTTAAATCCACCGACAAAAGATTTGCAGATTTTTTTCTTGGATTATTATGTAAACATTATTAAGGAACGGTGGTGATATTCGTTGCTCGATTCCCCGCTAAGCCAAAATAAGTTAATAACTTGTTCGACCGTGAGTAATAAACGTAATACCGGCCGGTGTTAAACCACAATAGTAGTGATGGCGAGCATACGATGACGAAAACGCTTCCTTTGTGACATTGGCCACCATTTGCGAATCTAAGCCCTAGTTTCCCACTTGCCTGTCCAGCGGAAAACTGTGACCCATGGTCATGTCGGGATAGCTGGGAACCAGCACGCTGATGCGGCAGCTAAAGGAGACCTTTTTTGGTCCTCTCGATATAGATCTGTGCCTTGTTTCCTTGGACGCCTTTCCAGCTCTACGTCTGAGATTGTACGCTGTTTGGCAAACCTTGTGGGACTAACAAGACCGCAATAAGTTGCAGATTCTTAAGGGCAGTGTCCAGGAATGGCACTGGCTTGTCGCCGTAGTCGCCGGGAAGAGGTGGTGTTGGCCTATTTCCGTATTTTTCAGACCATACTTACTCATTGCTTCCTTTTGAGTGTGTGTGTGTGTGGGGGGGTTCCCATTCTGAATGTGAATGGTGTCGCCGGCCACTTACAATCCGCCACATTCTCATTGAATGTCACCATCTTGATAGTTTTCGTCACTGTTTCTACCTTCCGCGTGTCAATTGGGAGATTATTCTGCCATCCTGTACGGCGTTTTTCAATTATTGCAGGACGTACAGATATACGTCAAGATCTAAATTTCGGGTTTGGTTAACACGTGTGTAATGTGTTGCGCAACCCGCACTACTGCACTGTGACTGAGATTGTCGCTAATGACCAAGCTGTCGATGTGCCATTAAGCCTCAATCTTTCCCTCTTCCCTAAGTTTGAAACATAGTTTAAATTCTCCGAATTTTCCCAAAATTTCACAACGTAGTCTAAATTTCCTGAGTTTTCTAGTTTTTTATTAGTATTTCTAGAATCTTCCCCAGGTTTCAATTTTCTGAAAATTCCCTGAATTTTCCACTTTTTTGTGAGAATTCCCTCAAGAATTCCCAAAGTATATGTATAAGTATATGTATAAGTATAGGTATAGTACAGGTATAGTATAGGGGGGGGAGGGAGATGAGGCTTATAGTATAGGTATAGGTAAGTATAGGTATAGATAGGTAGGTATAGGTTGGTAGTATAGGTAGGTAGGTAGGTAGCAGGTAGGTATAAGTAAGTCAGGTATAGGTATAGGTATAGGTATAGATATAGTATAGGTATGGTATAGTATAAGTATAGGTATAGTATTGGTATGGTATAGTATAAGTATAAGTATAAGTATAAGTATAAGTATAAGTATAAGTATCAGAAGTATAGGTTGTTTAAATTCTCCGTGTTTTTCAGTTTTTTTTTTTTCGTAATTAAGAACCCAGATCAACCAAGCTACAAACCAACAGTAAATACTTAGTTTCTATCTTGGAGACGTTCGCCAATTAGTTCAAAATCTCTACGTGATTTTACTGCAGAAAGCAGGATTACGCAACACGGCTGCATTTGAATTCTTCGCGGCACCATTTCATTCCACGAACAAAAGTTGGAGATGTGGTGTGCCAGAAACAGATTCAATTTGCAAATTTTTTTAGGCTTCAGACCGACTTACCAGCAAGTGTTGACAGATATATTTACCGCGGAAATTCTGTAAACCTTAAAAGAAATTTGCATTTATTGATCATGCAGTGTCAGGGGGGGTTGGCAACCTCAAAACTAATTGGCTGGAACCCTTCGTCAAGGTGTATGTGTGTGTCGGGCCTAGGGAGGAGGTATATAAATATGAGTCCTCATGGTATCGTTGCTATGGTGATGACGCCCACTCACCCTCGCTATTACCCTCTCCCCGTCATTTGCTGTCGTGGTGTATGATTTCGTGACAACAGCTGGAGGTGAATTTAAAACAGGTCCGACACGTCGACTTGGGAAACATTTTAAAGTTGGTGTTCACCACGCCAGACCTGAGATAATACAGCTGTAGAAACGTGCGGACCGATTTCTTTAAAAGCGATGTTGCCTAGTAGTGTAGTTTCACTTTGAGTCTTCTGTACACCCGATATCGCTGAGAAGGCTTCATAACGGTACCAGATAGAGACAAACGGTTTTCGCTATTAGATTCAGCGTCCAAAAATTTGTAAAAGAAATGAAAAAGTATGAAGAGGAAGTTGTTCTCGTGTACAACACAGACCCATCAAAGGAAAAAAAAATTAAGATATCAATAGGTGGCAACAAATTCTGCATGAAGTAAAACGAAAATACGTCAAATTAATATACAACCACAAAAAATAAGTCAATTATATATCTCTACACAAGTCGAACATTCGATAGATATACTAAAGCAATAAGGGTATTAAACATTAACTAGTTGTTCCCCGGCGTAACATACGCCCGTCTAGCTTATTCCCGCTGATTCAACTCGGCTGTAATAGTCAGCATTATTGAAGCAATCGTGTATGTTTCTAAACGCATATCCGTTCTCATTGTCGGCCGCTCGCCCTTTTTCTTTGCTACCGTGGCAAGAATGAGCCCGCTCGCCCGCTTGCTGATTGTTGAAGTTTCGTTTGTTTAGTCCTCCCTAATAATGCTTCATCAAATCGGCTCACATCATTAAGTCTGCTCCTAAGCGAAATATATAATTATATAGATTAACTGAGCAAAAAACGGCTTCGCCGTTTAGAAAAAAAAAACATTAGAGCTCGTATCCCCATACTCACAGCCCTGAAGGTACACGAATAAAAACGGATTAGAGTTCACTCGAACGCAACGAACTATAATTTGTGTTCATTTTGTGTATAAATTTTATCTTTCAATTTTGTAGCGTTTTTATGGCGTCTATTTTGTGTGTGTTTGTTAGTTTACGTTTTGCGAATTGGAGTTCAAATTATAGTTCGTTGCGTTCGAGTGAATTCTATTCAGTTTTTATTCGTGTACCTTCAGGGCTTTGAGTATGGGGATACGAGCTCTAATGTTTTTTTTCTAAACGGCGAAGCCGTTTTTTGCTCAGGTAATTTGTTGGCTTTTTTCGCTTCCATTTTACATGTGTCCACTCTCCACCGATTTTTGTTTTAAAAAAAACGGAACATTAGAAATGGATACTTATGTTTAGGTTCCGCCGAAGGTTTGTCCCATGATTATTATTTGATGGTAACACATTAGCGTATTTCTGGATTTAGCACGCGTCATCTCGATGAGTAGTTGATTCTGGATTGTTTCAGTATCGTGGCAACAATCGCGGAAACAATTCATCTGGCTTCCCGAAGCCCGCATTGAAAAAGTAAATAAGTCACTCAGTCATGTCGGCCGCCCAATTTTGAGGCCGTAGGCCGTAGGCCTCAAAATTCAATACTTCACACCCTACGGTTTAAAACTAGAAGATTTAAGAAAAAATCAAGACCATTTAATTTGGTTCTCCACAACGAGCTAGCTAACAACGACAATGTTATTGTGCGCGTCGCCTACTATTACCCTATTGTTACATGTTGCAGCGTTGTAACATTTTGACATTGTTAGCCGCTCCGCCGCCTCCTGTCCAATTTTCTGAAATTCTCGTGCGCAAACGAACTCTAATAAGCACTGCCTGCCGACAGTGCTAATAATAAACAAGAATTTAAGGTCAGCAAGCCCAACAATCCATTCGCGTATCTTCGATTTGAAACAATAATGAGCTAACCGGATGGTTTTAAAATGATGTGGTAGAGCATTATCATACATATATAAGATTGAAGTCCTCTCTCCAGCAAAACTAAAACTATTAATTCTCCGTTTCTATTCAATATATTTCGACCAAACTTGACCAGTAGATAGCAACTTTTCCCAACTTTATGCCAACTTTTATGCAATTCCGTGCAAGAGTAAACGTACGGAGCCACACGGAAATTTGAAAACTTGTTCTTGTTCTTGTTTCTGTTCTTCTGTGATACGCTTTCAGAAAAAAGCTACTGCACCTACCTAAAATCTGAAACATGATCTAGGCCAGAAATTTCCCTGGGCTTCATCCTCAGAGGGACCACTTTTTCGATTGGTCAAGCCATTCCGGAGTTACGGGTCCCTGAACGATCATATTGATTGTTTAACATTAAACCAACTTGAAATCCTATTCATATCAATTTGAACCTGATACTGAATCGTCGTTGAGTCAGCTGAGTTCAAAACTTCCGTGTCGCCAGCAAAAAAGACCTTTTGCCCAAGAAGATGTAAGTAACAAAAGTCATTAAAGTAAATAAGGAACAGTAACGGTCCAAGGATGGAGCCTTGGGGAACACCACATGTAACGTTTGTATCTTTACTGCAGTGGTCATTGATTTTTAACTGGCTGGGTTCTTTCAAGCCAATAAGTTTTAAACCAATTCAGTTGCGAGCCTCTAATTCCAGCAAGGCCAAATATGTATAGCAGCCGATTGTGGGGTGCCGTATCAAATGCTTTAGCAATATCCAGAAAACTTCCAATTGTTACATGACCAGTGAGTGTCAAGTGAATTGTATACAGCGTTGGTGAATTCAAGAATAGCATCTTCATTGCCAACACCTTTTTGAAAACCAAACTGACGTTTAGAGTAAAAGTTGGATTCCTCACGGAAGTGTGGTAGTCTATTTTTCATACACCTTTCAAGTAAATTTGAAATTACTGAAAGTAGTGAAATTGGACGGTAGTTACTAAGATTTTCCTCATCTCCTAATTTTAAGATACTAACAATGGCTTTCTTTAATGTTTTTGGAAAGACAGCGTTTACAAAAGACAAGTTAAACAAAAATAATAAAACTGGTACTAAAGTAGTTTTGTTGTCCTTAAGTAATTTAACGGTGACCCCATCATGACTTGGAGCCTTGCCATTAGTTAAGTTACCAAAAAATTATTCAAGTTCAATTTTAGTGACGGGTTTGAGAAAGAAAGTATTAGGATTGCGTGTAATACACGTATTTGCACCTAAGTTAAGTGTATTACTTGCATTTTCAGTAGAATTCAGTGACCTTGCGATATTTGAAAAATGAACACTGAACTGGGCAGCAAGCTCTGACGAATCGTCATTTTTCGGAAGTAAATTACTTATATGTACTCCGCTAGTTAATTCATGTACAACATTCCACTTCTATTTAATGTCTTTTCCAGCAGTTTCAAATTTAGCTTTGTAAAAATCCTCTTTCTGTCGTTTAATTAAGTCCCATGGAACGATACCAGATGGAGACAAACTGTTTTCACATTAGATTCAGCGTCCAAAGATTAGTTAAACGGAATAAAAAAAAATGCAAGTATGAAGCGGAAGTAGCCTACAAGTAACTAGAAGTGGCGGCTTATAAGTGAGCTCATTATCTGTGGTGCGGTACCAAATCACGGCTACCTGTATGTAAGAGGTTTAACGTTAGAAATTCGACGCGTCGTCCAGTTAGCCTCCGATTCTGCCACTAGTCGCGCTGCAAACACCCTAAAAACGAACTGCTCAAGCATGCGGATTGAACTCTGAAAGGTACTCGTAACGCGCAATATGCGGGTTTTAAGCTTAAAACACTGCATTGACACCAAATTATTAAAGTTCAACAACAATGGCTTCATGCTATGTACCGACGACAAAACAAAGTCTCCGGAGGTTTAATTTCATGAATTTCAACCAGAAAAAGAACCAAAAACCGTGCGTATTGTACTGTATACTACGCTACGGCGTTTTCTATTCGCATTAAAAACGTGTTAAACGATCGTTTGACGTAGCAATATATTGTCCGAAGACTTCACTGATACTAACCGTTACCTTAAAATAATGTTCTTTTAGTCATGCAACACCAGGAAATCTAATAATGAGAAGATTACCATGTTCATTCATGTGCATCCTACTAACACTAATCAATGCTATGATTGGGGTAGTACGTTCTTCGTGCTTTCACTGCAACGCAACGCTTGGACGACGCGTCTCGCATGCTACGTATGAAAAAAAATCTCTGGTGTGGCGTTCCCCCGACTTTAAAATGGCTTTCCTCGAGTAGTTGCATTCCAAACTTATAGAAAAATGGGAGAGAGAGCGTGATGTGGGGCAGTGACGAAGACATCCCTGCTTTGTTTACTGAGAAATAACTCCTTCATAGATCAAGAAAGGACGACTTCAGCTTTATTTTTATTCTTTCCCTTTTTTCTTGCCCTCCTTAAAGTCAAGATGGGATAGAATGAGGAGGATGGACACTCATCGATCGTGGATTACCTAAAAAATGTCGTAGTCTAAAGATCTTTACCGCCCTCGAACAATAAGTGGGAGCAGCCCGTAGGTCAAGTGGGGTAACATCTTTAATATTCAGGAGTAGTCCAGCAAATCTAGATTCACACGCTTTGCTCGAGGACCCTATTCCGGCAGAACTGGGTAAAAAAAAAACCAAATAAAACAAGTCCTGACATTTTTAGAAAAAAAATATGGCGGGGGGGGGGGGGGGGGCAGTAGGAAGCTCTCCTGCACCCCCGTCCTAGTATTTCATCTTCGAGCAGCCCCTGTTTTTCGTTAGAATTTGGCAAGACCTAAATCAACATGTTTCTAGTCAGACCAAGTATATAGTTATGGTTACTGATCGATAATTTATGAAAGTGTTTTTGTTTTATGTTGTTTATCTGTTATTTGTTTATACGTATGCTTTACCGAATTAAACTGGGAATTATTCATGAACTTCGTTACTATTTTGTTCGCGGTGTAATTCCTGTGAGTAAACTTGTTTGTGCACTTGGAATTTCAATTACAAGTTTGTTATTTCCAACAAAGCTTTCGAACGGCAAAACACTTATTAAAAGTGGCTTCATTCGTCTTACCCCCCCCCCCCCACCCAATTGGTCGTTCGGATAATTTTTTTTTTCAAATTATTGTTTTAAAGAATTACTGTTTCCCTAAAATAAAAATTAGTAATTAAAGTTTCGGAAGAAAAGAAGGAGCTTCAAATCGAAAAGGGATTAGAGGAAGAAACAAAATTTTTTTTCAAAAATATCCCCATTATCTTCTTGTTTTTCAGAATGAAAATGAAAAGACATGAACAAGAGAAATAGAAATCAATGGAGGATTACCGTTCGTCAAGAAAGAAAAAGACAAATGGTTCTTGTAGCACCGACATCCAATAAAAACATTTTCCAAACCCCATGGATTCCTGGTCTTTGTTGTTGACATACGGATTGCTAAAAGAATCGGTGTTCGGGACAGAAATCCAATTTTACCTGTCAACGCCAAGAATATTGGCCAGCGAATAAAGGTCTTGGACCCCCTACTCGTTTAAGACGAATCGTTTAAGTTCGATTTTGCTACTGATTTGAAATGATCGCTTTTCTCGAACCTCGTAGCAAAATGAGCAAACCCAAGAGCGCCCTCACGCGATCACTTGGGGGGGGGGGGAACCCCCTCCACCGCCACAACCCTTCGTCCTTTATTGCAACAAACGGCTAGAACAGTCATTCTTGTGAAATATGTTACACCGCAAAACGTGTTTAAGAGGAATCATTTTAAGTTAGATTTTATTATGACATCTAAACCAATTTCCTTTAAAATATCAGTTAATTTGCGGCAGAGGGTAAACAAGATTTAAAAAATATTTACTGATAGGCGGACAAACAGCCATAAATTGAACAGCAAAATATTTAATTTTCAGCATGCAAGTGATGCCTTGGTCACCTAAATATAAAACTAGACACACAATGATGAGTAATGGACTCAAACACACAACCTACCACCTTCAGGTAACAGATGCTCACAAAAAACACGGTAAAATAAATAAGTAAAAATCCCCACGAAGTAGGGCTGACTATGATGAATGCGCCATCTTTTTTTTTTATTGTGTTTAATTGTTAATGGTATGCATGAGTCAACGCGTAAGAGTCATGAACATCATTAAACATTTCCCTCACATGAAAAAAATGGTATGATATTTGCAAATCGTTACCAGTTAACAGTGTGTAGAGGTCAGTGGTCAACGTGCTACTAATCCAAGATGGCGGATTCATCACTTGTTTATTTTAGCATGTTTTTGTAAGTATATGTTATCTGAAGGCGATAGGTTGTGTATTTGAGTTCATAACTCGTCATTGTAAATCTTGTTTTTTTAATTTAGGTGACCAAGGCATCAAGTGCATGTTGAAAATTAAAAATTTGCTGTTCATTTCTATGTTTTTGTGGCTGCTTGTCCTAACTACCAGGAGGCATTTTTCATCCAAAAAAATTTACTTTGTTCGAATATCTTGTATAAATAGGGAAACCCAAAAACGCCCTTATGAAGCACGTGGAACGTCCCCTCAGGGCCGGCGTCAGGTAGGGGAGGGGACAAGAGGGTCAATTTGGACTGGACCCTCCCTAGTAATTTTGTAGCCCAGGGGAATTCAACTTTCGGCTTACAGCTTACGTTGCTGAACTTTTCGATATCATTACAGCTATATCTGTGTAGAGTTTTATGCCGTGCAACTGAGTTCTGAATATTACGATTAATCACTCAAACGATCTACGATACAGTCGTTTACACTGAAGCGAACACCGCAGGCTTTGTGTTTTCCATGTTGTCCTCGGGCCCACTAGCCTTAGATATCGGGCTCGCCTACAGCTGATGCTACGATGTATCTAACTCTATGAAAAATGTATCCATCTAACGGAAAAGCCGAATATCTCCGAAAAATGTTAAGATATGCATTTCATCGTCGAACTCGCGTATTTCATGCACAAAAGCTGCCTTGTAGAGTAATTTCAACCAATCAGAGCAAAATTGCGAACTTTATCGTTTCCCAAACAGACAAACAGACAAAATTAAAATTCTGTCGAGTATTCGACCTCGCATGCTTCGCTCGCTCGGCCAGTTATTTAAATTCAGTTTTACGTCTTGTAAAACTTTGTAACTAATTCCCATCAAAGACATCTAGGAACAGGGAAAATGTTTTGTCTTCCGACTTGGGGGAGTTCATAGCGGTTCCTCTGAACCCCTAGCCAAAAGTGGCCCCAAGACATACTTTACTATTACCAGGCCCGTGAAATTCCGTTACCGACCCTGCTAAGATGAATCGTTTAAGTTCGATTTCGTTACTGATCTGATAGCCGGGTCACCATATTTGAATTTCGCTACAAAACGAGTAAATCCATGAAGCGCCCTCACAGTGCGCCACGTGGTGAATGCTTCCCCCGCCCCTCTTCCCCAACCCATTACGACCATCCCACCAACGATAGGAAAATAAATACGGATGCAACCCTATTTACGTTAGATTTATATGTTAGACAGCCTGAGCAGGGAATTGAACCCACGGCCTTTGATATCAAAGTCCGAGGTCCTACCACTGAACCATACTGACACGGGCATCGATAGGAAAGATGGTGCTGCGCAATAGTCAGCTATAAAAGAAGAACTACTTTCCCGTGAATTCGATCCCATCTTATTTTTAAGATCTCGAATTTGAATTTTTGCTTAAAAATTAAACTATATTATTATTTCGTTACGGGAATAAATCTCAATTTAATGTTAAAATGTTTCCTTGTCTAACCCTCTTTTATTCCAAAGTTTCACGATTTAAGCCACTAACAACATTCACTATTTACATATTTTCAGAATTAAATTACGTCAATATTTCAAAATACTGGTACGATATTTGTGTTGCTTCACACTCACTGGTCATTTTCCCTGACTTAAAAGCCCCTTTTACACACAGATACTTCAAAAATAAGCCACGCCGAATTACAGAATATGTCTTGTCAGGTAAGCAAGACAGATTGAAGTCTGAGACCAAATGCAAGCTGTGGGAATCCTCCACTCCCCTGCCCCCCCCCCCCATCCCTCTCAACCATCCGTTTCCATTTCATCCACTTCCGTTGGTTTCCCAACTACAGCTCAGACTTCTGTTTTAGATTTCTTTCCTGGCCAATCCCCTGTCGACAGATTTATCTCACGTTGGTCTTTTTTTTGGCCCATTTGTTTTGTTGGGAAGAATTCACAGGTCCACAGCAGCGTCATGGAGGATCATCCTCCAACTCTTCATCCCCACAAATATGTTACCCAAATGATGAAACTGAATGGACCGCGAGTCATTTCTCATTGAATTTCATTGTTTGCTTGAAATATGCGGAACGATAACTCCGGCTGGCTTTTTCGTATGCCGGTGGAGTTAAGAATTGGAAGAAAACATTTCTAATTTCTCTGCCGAAAATATCGTTCCAAAACTGGGAGAACTGTCTGGTTTGGATTCAGGCCAAAGCCATTCTAAAATAGGGAATAGTCAATTCCAGCGTGAATGGACACAGAATTATTGTTTACAATATTTTTGAGATGAAATACGATTGTGTTACATTATTAATAATAGTCAATGTGCCGTAAAAGCTACCTAAGATGCTGGTGGCATCTTGATAAGCATCTCGATACTGTAGATCTCAAACAAGACGGAAAGCCAAATGGGCTCGATAAGTGTTAAGTAAATACCGATGCCAACCTATTTACGTTGCCTTTTAGACGTAAATGTCAGACTGACTGAGCGGGGAATTGAACCCACGACCTTTGAAACCAAAGTCCAAAGGTCGAAGTTCTACGGCTAAGTCGTGTCAGTCTGGCTGCAAGACTTTGGTGTTTGGTTGCAATGGTCATAGGCTCAATTTACCGCTCAGGAAGTCTGACATTTAAGTCCAAAAGGCAACGTAAATAGGTTTGTATCCGTATTTATTGTTAATCTTATTGGGCCTTCAGGCCGAGTCAACGAATCGGATGGGTTTGCAGCAAAACTTTCATAATGTGCAATTGTTGATAGAAAATTTGCAAGTCCGGGAAAAGGACATAACAGTTTTAGTGACACCTTTTGTGTATGTTTTGCCCTTATAATCGTACAGATATAACCCGCATAGCTGAGGGCAGCATTTCGCCCACTACTCACTTCAGCCCAGTAACCATGTTTAGAAGATGTCTACACCCAAATATTTGGTTTGTTAAAATTAACATTGCAAAGAGTTCGAATGCTAAATATTACATTATGATGAAAGCCGTAGGGTGTTACAATAATTAGAAAAAGGAAACGAACTCCCTTGATGTTTAAGGTAAAGTTGAACTGAATCGTAGTCAAAACAGAAAAGGAACACGAATGAAATTTCGTGCAAGGTTTCCGATACTGCAGTGTTGTTGTACTGTTTAGTCCGCGTGACACCTTATTGATACATTCCAAAATTTTGCCATTTTACTTCTGTACACGGTAAGCTAAAGATTGGTGGTGCGTTTTAATAGGTTGAATGAGATCGATTTTTTTATGTATCGTAAAAATAATCGTTATGTATCATGAATAGGGTGACTAATGGAAAGGCGATGACTTGAGCCATTACACATTGGAAATGCCTTCCGAAACACGTCGTGAAGGCTGCATCTGTTAAAACTTTCAAGAACTTTTTGATGAACTTTATCAATATTAGCAGACTTTTATTCGCCTGCTGGGCCAAATAAGTTTTATTCTGGTCGTCATTCTATTTATGTTATGTTATGTTATGTTATGTTATGTTATGTTATGTTATGTTTACTGATAAACTGAGCCCTAAAAGTAGGTGAGTGTATGAGGTATGTGTGGCTACAAGAAATATACTGTACAAAAACAAAAGAAGCAACTTCCAGTACCCTGCGTTTTCCAGTGAATAATTAAAAAAAAAATTGTGTTTATTTCTTTGATGGCCATAGCTGGCCATTTCATTCATTTGAAATAGCGTAAGCTACAAATATTTGTTTTTTAATTGTTCACTTGGAAACGTTTGTGTATTGCCGACTCAAACGTCCTGTTTCTTTTGTTTCAATGTAGTGTATTATTGTAAGACCTTACGGCATTCTGGATAATATTCTATTGGCCCTTTTTATATGTAAATTAAATTCGGAAGTTGAGGGCAAAATCAATAAAACAAAAATACGTGCCAAAATTCGCACAAACTTCGGACAAAACTGGGATCCAGTCCTATAATTCTAGCATTTTCCTTGGCTCCCTAAGTTTTAGATGCGCCCCTGCATCTGGAAGAAGGTTCTAGGCTACCACAACAGGAATAGCAAATAAATAATTCATTCACTGAAATTTCGCCTAATAAGGTAAATTCATGATCTCTGTTTTCGAACACATGGACAACAGAAACAACGAGCATTTGTTTGGCCTTAATGCTTTGGGACTAGTCATTATTATTGCCCGGGGAGGGAAAGAAAATTGGGGGTCATGGATTTATTGAACCCACTCGAGGGTGGAGGGGAAGGGATCATATATATTTTGATACCTCGTCAAAGGGGGGTGGGGTCACACACAAAAAAAAAACACTAAGAAAACCGGAGGAAAAAGTCATTTTTTCCTCAAAATGATACTTTCACCAGTGAAAATTTCTAAAAACGCCTCAACTCTGGGGAGCAAGCTCCTCCGTACAGACCCCCATGATGTTAGGGTTTACACGGTTTTGAAGCTGTCACGATCAGTGCTACCCGATGCAGTATTTTTCAGTATAAACTTAATAGAAAAGCCTTAACCTCCTGGTTCCTTGGCTTTTTTCTGTCGTTGCTGACTGAGGCTAAGTTAGGGGAGTGGGCATACAGAAAAGAGTGAATTTATCATACTTATTGCGTGAAATCGACACAAGATGAGTGCAAGGAAGATTGGTGTTTTATAGAACATTTTTAAATCAACCTTGGCCTTTCGTTAAACACGGCACGTTTTCCTTACAACTGGTGGAAACTTCTCAATGCTGTTTACTTTATTTGCTGCAGGAAATCATCTGTACACAGTTTCAATAGGCGTACGAAAGGTGATTTTTTTCGGAGAGGGAGGGGGGGGGGGGTGGACGGGTCACGTTATTTTTGGACCTTGAGTGGGGGATGGTCAAGATTTTTTTCAGGGTTTTGAAAGGATTGGGGGGGGGGGGGTCGAGGATTTGTTGGTCACATTTTCATTTCCGTCTTCCCGCCCATAAATAAAGACCGTTCCCCTCACGTCAAACGTGCCGAGCTACAGTTGAGACGAAAAAAATACAAAATGCCAAATATCAATACCATTTTAACCCCGACTTCAACGGGGGTGAAGAACTAGTTGGCAGGCAT
>JAHWFP010064172.1:140699-158370 GCA_023313725.1 Lithobius niger
GGGGGGGGGAGTGGACGGGTCACGTTATTTTTGGACCTTGAGTGGGGGATGGTCAAGATTTTTTTCAGGGTTTTGAAAGGATTGGGGGGGGGGTCATCGAGGATTTGGTGGTCACATTTTCATTTCCGTCTTCCCGCCCATAAATAAAGACCGTTCCCCTCACGTCAAACGTGCCGAGCTACAGTTGAGACGAAAAAAATACAAAATGCCAAATATCAATACCATTTTAACCCCGACTTCAACGGGGGTGAAGAACTAGTTGGCAGGCATATTTCAAAAGGAGAGCCTCAACCCCCCCCCCCCCCTCGCACGGCAGGGTTACAACATCTTTCTTTTTGGAGACAGTTGTCACAAATGTGATTCATTGAGCCTCGGGCCACCGGATGGACGACTACTTCTTACTCTTTCGGGTTTTTTTTTGCATTAGACTCAAGATAGTGGAACTAAATTCCGTTTCCTAGCAACCGGGTGACAAAGACCGGCAGTGGATCTTTTGGTTTCTGGGATTTTTTTTCCTTTTTTTTTCACGAGAAGGCACCAGATGGCATCCTGTCTTGATATACTTCTTGACGCTGTTTCAGTGTAAAAAAAAAACCAAAAAAAAAAACTATTCTGAGTGGTTGGCAACGTCATAAACGATTATCAGCCTCCTCATCGGAATTCTTGATACGAATTCCTTAAAGAGACAGGGTTTTTTTTGGAATGTCTTTTATATTTTTTCGGCACAAAGCATTTTGTAAATAAAAAAAAATGTATGACACTAGCGAATTGAAATTTAACAATGAATGAGTATACGGTGGGAAAAACTAAGGATTTTTTGTACGTTTTTTTTATACTTGGACCGGATCCAGCATATCAGCATTTTTTTTTTCTGAGATGACTTTTTATCATCAGTTGGCATTCTCCGCCTCTTGGTGCTTCCTTGTTAGTATTTTATCGAAAGGAGTCCAAAATCCATGTTAAAGATGTTCGCAAAAAGTGTTTACAATCAAAACGTTGCCAGATCCATCCTGTTTAGGAAAGGACGAATTGGGTAAAAAAACGAATTTCTCGACAAACGAATTCCTTGGTAAAAAATATCCTTGAAAAAGTTTACGAAATTATGGATGGACTTTGAGACTAAGTTTAAATAAGGTTAAATAGGTCTACTGGTTTTTTTTTTTTTGTTGTGTTTGATTTACGAATCACATGGGCCAAATCACGTGTTTTACATACAACTAAAAGGGGTTAGTTAACTTTAATTTTCTGTTAATACAAATTTCTCAGGCAGTTATTATTTTATTGAATGGCAATAACATATCAAGATAGATTACATTACGATAGTAGGCATTCCTAAAAACTCCAGATCACAAAAGCAAAGACTGACCATTGCATAAGTATTTTTACAACACAACTAAGATTATGTCCTGGGAAGAAGAACGGGCCCAGAGGAATGTGATCTTCAAACTTCTATATGGACAACCCCCCCCCCCCTTCCCAATATCTTGAAACCACCTCATTAAGTAAGGTAAGCTTATCTTATGCCTTTTCAGGTTAAGTGTAGGTGATCTCCTCTGGACAAAATTAAAAAAAAAATAACATTTCGCATCGACGGGTTCCCAATAATGTGGAAAACGAGCCATGAATTAAAGTATGTTTTTGAAAACATTCGAAGAAGTGTTAGTTACACCCACGTTTGGACCGAGATTCATAATTCACGTTGGTAGAATAACTTTTGATGTAAGGGATACCTATTGGCATTAGTAAGGTAGTTCGAGTCAGCATGCCTATGCCCTTCACAACATCAACATGTACAACATGAAAAATACCCCAATGAGCAAACACCTTTTTAAAAAAGTGATATTAAAAAACTATTCACCGGATTACACTAAAAACTACCTCATAATCGTCTAAAAACATACATGGTGGAGAAGGGAGTTCTGGTGGCACGGGCTTCCTGAAGCTGCAGCATTTAAAAAAATTTTGACTGCCATTTTTGGCGCCTATAATTGTACTTTTCCTCTAGTTTGGTCAAAGCGTTTTTTGGATTCCCCCCCCCCTTACAAAGCCTAACAAATTTATGACTCCTCCTAGAGAAAGCTCGAAAAATTCATGATCCCTCCCCCACAGATAAATAATGACTGGTCCCATACCACCAAATGTCGCTATTACTAGCCCAATGCCGCTATATGAACCAACTTTCTGACCCTATTTAATCTGTACGCATACATGTTTTTATTAATTTACCCAAAAGTAAATATTTGATTCTAAAAGACACAAATATAACAAAATCTGTAAACTTTGAAAGATGTTTCAATTGGCAGTTTCAGGCCAATTGACAAGTGCATAATTCCCAAAAATGCAAATTTCTGTTGTTTTTCTTTAGTTGTATAAAATGTGTTTGCTACGGTCTTCAATTTTTTTTAAAATAACTATTGTTTTAAAAAAATACAGTAAGAAATCAAGTGAGGTGCACGTAAATCAGAGTCGGGGCTAAGTCCTTCCAGGACATTACGCGCGAGACATGTAAAGTGCCCTGGATGACACTTTCCATGAAAGTAGGGGAGTATCACGTGACCAAGCTTTGCGCGATGACAAGATGGCGGCCAGCATATAACTTTAGCCAAGATGATTATTTTCAGTTTTTCTTATTTTCCCAAATTACGTACCTTGCTCGCGCTGCTGCGCTCGCTGCGGCTAAACACAACGTCAGAAACCCACAACCAAAAACTGGCCGAGAGCGATGGTGACAGACGGCACTATATGCAGTGATGCTTGTATTGTCCTGTGATTGCGATTGAGCGGTCTTGCTGTGAGTGTCTGTTAGGGACTATACCCTAGTTGGAAAATCTAGACACTTCAAGCAAAGTGTGTCGCCCAATTTTTAACTTGTACCATAGTTTGGTTTTATCCGAATGACGGTGATAGGAATTTTACAACGCATCCTTGCCAATGGTGATCCTTGATCTTTATCTTCTTTGACCTTGATTTTCATATAAACATGTCATAGAAAGATGAAAGAGATGAAGAAAAAGGCGATGAAGGTGATGAAATGAAGGAGATATAGACGAAGGAGATGATGACAATTAGGACTAAAAGGTTGGACTTTGGAAAAAATTGTATCCAAATTTACCATCTGCCTTACCTTCATCTTATTCCACCTCCAACTACTTTCAACGCTCCTTATCCTTCATTTTCCTCTTCTTCATCCACCATCCCCTTCATCGTCAACTCCTTCATCTTAAACTTCATCCCCATCTTCACCTCCTTCATCTCGCTTCTCATAAACAGATTATACACAAGTCTATTATTGGTTTCGGAACGTCATACGTTGTTGAAATGTCGAGTGTTTCAGGTGGCTGACAGGTTAAGGTAAAATGAAAGCAGCTTCATAGTGAGCAGCAAAGCCGTGACCAACCAGGTTGAGTGTTTACTCTATAGTACTGGATGTTACAGCTTACCTATCAATAAATTTTGTGTTGCTGGTAGCTAATAAATTAGTAGCATAAGTAACAGGGAAGTGTTAGGGCTAACGAGTTTAGAATTTAAAGGAGGTGAAACATATTTCAGTAGCAACAGTCCCAGCTTACACGTGATCCAAAACTAGAGTGGACTCTCACATGCGTAGCAACATGGCGTCTACGAATGAATTCATTCAATAATCATTGTAAACATAGTGAGGCCATGTGGCATACAGGTTGACTGAAACTTGATAAGAAGAATTGGACTTTGCATTGAATACCGCTCCGCCATCATGGGACACGTGTATGAATACAGCTTCTGAATCCAAGCCGTTGAGTCGCGAAGAGTTGCTGGGGCCAGTGGCCTTACGTAACACCTCGTTTTAACCAGCGGTTTCCAAATACAAGCAGAATACAACAGTGAAACTGTCGTGACACAGTCTTGTTTTCGTGCACCTTCCTAGCTTATTTTACAGGAAATCGGCTGATTTGTCCTTCAATATGAGAAAAAAAAAAATAAACAGAATATTTTAGTATCTACCCTCCGATATTCACTCATGTGCAAACCACTTAAATTTTGTTTGAAGTCGAATCTGCGATGGAATTTTCATCCAAGTGACATTTAGATTGCTTTTACCATCACAGTGAGCTTGCTTTACTGAAACCGATCTCCGATATTCTTCTTCTTCTTTTTTTCCGCTTTTCCATTTCCTCTTCCATTTGCATAACATAATCATTACGAATGTTTTTGACATCTTGTCGAATACTCTTCGGAATTCTCCTTACAAGTAAAAGCAACTAAGTTGACATACCAAACTTGCATTGCTTTCAAGAAAAACTGCCAATTCTCGGTGCATCAATGTAACAAAATAAAATGCTTTAAATGGCTACGAATGAGATGAATAAATGGTTATGAATGCAACAAAATAAAGGGCTATAAAGGGCTATGAATTCTGCAAATAAAGATCTATGTACGCAACAAAGGGCTATCAAAGCTATCAATAAAGGGTTAGGGCGTCATCAGTTCCATTGTCGACAAAATGGAACGAAGCGATTATCAATCACACAGTAAATTAAAGTTGCTTAAACATTTATTTTCAAAATTTAATGGTAAACAATACATGGGGAGAAATTATTGAAAACTGAAAATTCATCAAATAAATAAACCCGTGTTGTATTGGAAACAGCGTTGTGGCTCATCTTTTGGGTTGAGTCATCGCATCTTGTTTCTTTATCCATTTGATTTCGTAGTGCATTGCTGGATGACATTGACGGCACAACAAAAACAAACAAACAAACGAACGAATGATACATCCGGCACAGGCAGTTGTTTGCGAGTCCATTGCGAGTGCATTGTACACAGAATTGTGGTTCATCTTTTCGGCTGCACATCGCATCTTGTTTCTTTGTCCATTTGCTTTCGTAGCGTTTCGCTGGATGGTGTTGTTCCTCAACAACACGTTCGATTTAAAATTCTTGTTACAAACCACCTCTGGGCGTATCGCTACAAATGTGCAAAATCTGGTTTTAATTGATGCAGTTGTTATTGTGCTAGTAGATTCTCCTAACCACACGATGGCTAGGGTTGGGCCCACAAAGCCTTGCCTCCCTGAACAGAGTCCCCTTTCTATTAACAAGTTGCTCTGCTGTCATCACCACGTCTTGCAGAAGAAAAAGTAGATTTGTTGTGTACTTAAACCGATTTTAATAACGAAGCCAAGGGAGAACTTTTATAAATAAATATATAGTTCGTACTTTACATAGAAAATAAACATGAATTCGACTCTCTGGTTGCAAAAATAATAGTACAGTTCTCTTCTGACATATCGTTTCAACCCACAGATTGCCAGCAATCCATGCCAACTGCAGGCTACCACCCAAACCTCCTAGTCAGTAGGCTATGCCTGCTTCTAGATTGCTCTAATTACATGAACTGACTAATAACACTGTACGTTCCAGTGACTATATAAAGGTACTTCGTCATAATAAACTGCAACAAAATAAGACTATGCCTGCACAGAACCACATCAAAGCACAGAATGAACTCTTAACGTCCAAAATGAACTCTGAACGTCCCTACGGCTAATGATCCCGACTCTCTAATGATCACTTCTATTACATATTACCAGCCATGTTCATGTTCATGCTGGCGGAAATAAATAAAGCTCAAGACGGTCTCGACGCGCGCCCCCCCCCCCCCTTCGAGAAACATGCTGTTACCCCAAGCTGTTTCCAAAAAGCTTTCACGTGCAATCCGTTTAACCAGACGTGCGGGAACAGGGCCGTGGACCGTTGCCTGCTTCCTTACCTCTTGTGTACATGTAGATAATGTTGACGGGTACGAAAAGAAAGAACAAGTTAAAATGCGGTGGTTATGTCACGATTTTTAAGTTAAGGTTCTCTCCCTGGAGCTTGTTTCGAGAAAGCGTGCTGTATCTGTAAACATACATATTGCACTTTTATGCCAGATGTCTATTTCTGGAAAAGAGGCAAGCTTATTAAATACCAAGGTAGTAAGTAACCAGCCATTGTTAATGAGGCAACTAATAATCCAACTAAGGTCTATGAATTTGCTTGGTTACCAGACCATGAGAAATTCCCAGCTCCTGGCTACAAATGGATTGTGGACTTGTACGATGCGTACTGTCTCTTCTGTTATCGATCCTTTTTCCTTGCCAAGTCTGCCATCCAATACAGCTGTCAACAAGTGCTGCAAGAACGAATTAGCCGCCGGTTACCGAAATTATTACTTTTTTTCTTTCAGTACGTCCCCTGTACTTGTTGCTACCGCTTCTATGCGTAAGGTGTCTCATTTTATTTTCACAAACTATTTTAAACGCTTTAAGCCTTGAGGAATATTAAAGGGGAATTGCCACCAAATGACAGGCAGCAGAATCTTTAGCCTTTTACCGATATCTAGTTCTGTTCGGCCCGGACTTTCAACAGGCGAAGGGACAAACAAACCTAACGACATCACGGGTGCTTTTTCCCAGTTATCGACCATTTTAAAATGCAGATTTTGAACCGTTAGATGGGCGCCATCTAGTCACAGTGATATTGTTAACCTTGGCCGCTTGCTGCCTGGTGCACACGGACGCACCACTTTTACACTCAGTAATTAAGAAGGCACGTGGCTAGTTTGTTGTGTAAAATGCACATCAAGTGCTTCATATAACTAAATAATGGTAGACAGCGCTACATGCTGCAGCTTGTCATTCAGTGAACAGGAACCTTTAATATACTATTAGCATGGACATGTAATTTACAAAGTGCCTTAATGACATCACGTCCAAATTAAAGAAACGGAAATTAGCTGCAAATATTAGTGTCAAATGAATAAACAAATTGGAGCCAACATTGTGATGAGATAAGAATGATAAATGAGCAGCAGTTATGACGAAACAATTCACGCGCCGTCGTGATCCGGGAAATGAACCCGGGTTTTCGGATTGGGCCGCCAATGAACTAGATCACTACGTGAACTCGACACGATCAAAATTGCTGCTAACTTGCCATATGAATTAACGTCAGCATACAACAAAATGACGACAGATAGTGCCTGAAGGCCAAACCTCCAACCCTGGTCAAACAAACACTAGGCTAGCTTTTCACAATATTGGCTCCATTATGTTTCTTTGTTTAATACTAATACTTATAGCTCATTTTCGTTTTTGTAACCTTGTTGCAGCCTAGTGTTTGTTTGGAGGTCTGGAGTACAGGCACCCACTGGCATCAATTTTCTCGTATGATGCTGTTAATTCATATGGCAAGTTAGCAGCCATTATGATAGTGTTGAGGTAACATAGTGGTCTACCTAGGCATGGGCGGCCCAAGCCAAATACTCTAGTTGAATTGCTTTACTCACGGTGGCACGTGAATTTTTTTCGTCATGATTGCTGCTCATTTGTCATTCTTAGCTGTTTAATTTTATTTCTTTGTTTAACATCAAGTCCACGGTAACAGACAGGGACTGTATGTCGTCACCTCCTGACACACAAGTAATACCCACAAATTCAAGCATAAGACAATATTTTAATTTTCGGGAAATTATTAGTGGCGATGGTCCAGGAGGTAACGCCATACAATTTACCATTGAACCACAATTTAATTTGAAGGGATTGTTACTGTTCCAATCAACCATTTTATGCAGTGCAAACGTTTCATTCCTACTGGACTGCATAAAGAAAATTATTCTTCACAATTTTTAGAGCTCGAGTAAAACAATTTATTGTGCATTGCAATTTAGCTTGTTGTCCATTTAGTTTTATCCCTGATGGAAGTAATAAGGGTTTCAGCAACGTCTAAATACCACATAACGTTGCTGATCAAATTTTCTTTTCTCCTCAAATACTTTATACAAGATCATATGCTTAGCCTACTTAAATTTCTACTCGAGCAGTCAAAGACAGCTATGGGAAAAATCAGGTATTATGTGATGTTATCTTTCATTTCATTCACATTTCAGAAAAACTAGCTCAAAATCATCTCCAGGGAGAAACGTGACACCAGAAAGCCCGTGTGTGTTAGCTGATGCTATATTGGACGGAAATACATTTTCCGAAATAGGAGGAAGAAGATAGAGAGGCCAGAGCCTGCAAATGGCTGCATTACCGAAAATGGGACCTACATTACGACTCAGGACTCACACACTTCCTGTTTCCTCAGATTGAAGAACCCAACGCAACAAGAGTGGTTTTCACCATTTCCTAAGGCTACAACCACAAAGAAAGTTCCCAATGACCTCTTTTAGACGGAAAATTATCCTGATAAAATTCCTTTGGACTACCATTTGGCCACTCCGGAATTTTTGTTGGAGAGGGGAAATCAACGGAGTCAACACCGAGCACCACCACTTGCACATCAGAAGGCTTTAACATCTTAAATCAATCTTTAGCTTACAACAGAATTATAAGCACAAGAAAAGAGATTTCGCTTATCGTTTTTAACACGTCTGAACAGAATTTATGTATAAGCATAAAGATTTGTATTGAAGGTAGACAAACTACACTGTAGCAGGCATGTAAATAAGCATTGTAGCCCAACATGTAAATAAATGAAATGTATTGACGCAAACGTGCAAGAACTTTAAAAAATGTAGAAATGTGAATAGGATTTATTGAATGAGAGGATAAAAAGCCGATTAGTGTTGAAATGTAATGAGGTTTACTGAAGCAGAGGTGTAAAAAGTAGATTACTTCAGAGATGCAAATACTTTTTTGAAGGAGAGGGATAAAAACCTGATAAATGCAGAAATGTCATTGAGGTCACTGAAGCAGAGGTGAAGAAGTTGATTATTTCAGAGATGCAAGTAAGTTCTTTGAAGGAGAGGGGTAAAAAGCTGATAAATTCAGAAATGTAATTGAGATGAATTGTAGCAGAGGTGTAAGAAGTAAACTACCGCAGAGCTGTAAATAAGTTTTTTTTGGAAGACAGAGGTAAAAAAAACTGATGAATGCAGAAATGTAGTGGAGATGTTATCAAAAGAGGTGTAAAGAAATTGATTATTGCAGAGGAGAGGGGTAAACAACGGAATAATTCAGCGATGTAATGGAGATGTATTGAAGCAGAAGTGCAGGAAGTTGATTATGGCACAGATGGATATAGGTTTTTTGGTAGGAGAGGGGTAAAAAACGGATTAATGCAGCTGCAATGATTTTTGAAAGCTGTAGACATTATATTGACGTGATGTCTAAAAGGACATAAGTCTTACTCCTTTCCATTGACTAAAGCACCAGTAAAGTGGGAATGGTAGACAATGGGCAAGTTTAAGCTGGGTGAAGAAAAACGTTTATTAAGTTAGGTGGTAATATGTGGAATTTGTACCGTATACTGCGTGTGGAATTGATTGTGGACCAATGAGTTTCGGTCGTTGTATGTTTTTCGGTTACTACATGTGCTACTTTCTGGATTTTAGCCAGGTTGGTTGAATCTGGGGAATTGTTGGAGAAGATAATTAGTAGAAGTGTAGAGAAAAGTTCAGAAGTCATATCCGGATTCTTCCCTCAGTCGCACACGGGAGGGGAATTAAATTCTTTAAATCTCATGGCCTAAAAAAGTCATTACCAATCGGGTGGTCCTGTTTCTTTGATGTTGAATGTTCATCTTTTACACGTCGACTGGCTGACTTGGAACGGATTAATGCTGATACTTTACGTGTGAGTGGGAACAAGTATAATGAGTTTGGCTAAATTTCTAATTAGTATGAGTCGAAAAGAATTCCAGCTGGATTGGAACCATGCTCACATTGAAGGGAAGCAATAGGAATGGGGGGTAAGATGACGTCCTTTTCTTGGTCCTCTGAGTCAAGAAGCCACGCGCCAAAATACAACGGTTTAAAAAAAGACATGACAATCGATAGCGATGCATTGTTCACAATAAATTTGGAATTTGTTACGCAATGAGAATGATTGGTCCAACAGTTTTGCTGTGATTGGCAATCTTGCTTGAAGCTGGTGGTTCAGATTTTTGTAGTGTTTGGTTCAAAGTATCGCTGCATTTTGGCTAGGTAAATTGTGTGGCTTTGAAATTAGGGACCATCCCAATATCAGCAACTGCGTGGCTCGTTACATTGTTTGCACATTATTTCATAATGAAGTGAAATTGTGGCATTATTGGACAAGAATTGCGTTGCTTAAAAGCTACTTAAAATTAAGTCTACTTTAGTCTTGACATTACTGATCCATCAGTAGTCGATGCAGAAGGAGGATTGTTGTGTCATAGCTCTTGATTTTCCAAGTATTGATACCCAAAATGATCTTTCCTCCAAACGGGTGCAATTACACGATAATTAACTTTTTACGATTTTGTTAGCAACGTTGTTTAGCCGAGTAAAAGACATCAATCTGTAGCTTACTTATCGTCCATAAAAGTAAAAATGGCAAAAAAAAAACGTGAATGGAGCAGTAAGGGTTAACACGGACTCAATAGTACAGCAGGAATTTTTATTCAGGAAAATTTATTCATGTTCCTGTCCTGTTTCGACTGCGGTTCAGGTAAACCTCAACTTAACTGTTGTGTTCTGCTTTGTTATAATACACGGTCTGCTACACCGACGAAGGAAAAACTTTTGTGCAATATGTTAAGTGCAATCAGTAAAAACAACCCGTCTTTCCCGAGGACTTTTTCAATTCGAAATATAAAGATGAAAGCTTAAGGGAATACCGAGTAAATACGAATGGGAGCGAGGCAAATTGGATGCATTTTTTTTTTGTCCAGGCATCGATCACTCGCCCACAGATGGTAACCTAAGTATCTGAATTCAGCTTATCCCACCCGTCCGTATTTGTCATCTCAGAATATTCCATTTTAAATGTCGTTGAGCTGATAATGGGGTAACCTTGAGGCTTCGTACCGTGTGACAGTTTCGAAAACAAGTTGCTCGAAGATGTGGTTCGATATCCGCTCTTCTAAACCAAACAAAAGTGACATTGGTTAGAGTGAAGTCTCCGACTCCGACTTCATTGAAATGCGCCAATTAAGATATTCGAGCAAGCGAAGTAACTTCAAAAGCAAGCGTTCGAGAAATCAAAGGAGTTCCCGAGACCATCTGCTTGGTATGGAAATGAGGCAAAGCAAGTGCATCGTCGATCCACTCTTGGCTCCTCAATTTGAATACCTCTTTCAATCTGACATTATTATGAATGTCCAAACGTTGTTACCCGAGTCTCAATTCGAGATTGCGCACGATTTAAAATTTAAATCCGGGTAAATTGCAGGACCTCTATCGCTAAACAAAACAAAGTGCGGGTTGAGGGGGACGTAATTCTAGGACGACTTAAGACAGCTAATACGTATTGCATGTCTTACGCAGACAGAATTGTTCAATTTACTGAAAACGAACCCAGACATTACGCAAATCGAAGTGCGTGGAGAATTAAATGCGGATGAAAACAGCATCGATGTTTATGTATGCGGATGGATATATTTTCCGTTGGCGTTCAATATCGATCTGAATTACCGAGTATTTCGGATTGGATCCATTTTATTATTCGCCGAATTTACTGCTAAATTCATTCATTGTTTTTTTTTTTTAGGTAGTTACTTCTGAAGTTACACACACATCAATAATTCAAGATTAGGACAAACTGTTTCTTATTTACTTAAGTGACCACAAGAGATTTGTGAACAATTTGTTATTCAATGGATGCCGATGGTCAGCAGAAGGACATTCTGTGAAATGCTGACCGTCTGCTTCGTCAACCCTTTTGTCGATAAAGTAATTTGTTGTCGAGAATCCATAGGTATATAATTACACAAGAGGTCAGGCAGCAGGCGCATCGGTATCGACCAGCAACGGCCCGATGCCTCTGTTAGGAGGGAAAGCATTGCGGGAAAACTTTTCGGGACGGCATGCTTTTCGAAGAGGGAGCTACGAGACCATCTTCAGTCATATTTATTTTCGCCAGCATGAACAGGGCGGGGGGGGGGGGGGAATTGAGGCTTAATGGCGCGTCGACAACGTGGTCATTAGCGCCAACCTCAGTCACAGTGCAGTGGTCCGGGTTGCCACTGCACCACACATTACAGAGATATTATTCAAACCCCTAATCTAAATCTTGTCATACATCTGTACCTCCTGCAAAAATTGAAAAACACCGGACAGGAGGACAGACTTATCGTCCAATTGACGCACAATGTCATGCGGAAGATGGAAACGACGACGAAAACCATCAAGATGGCAACAATCAACAAGGAAGTGCAGGACCGTAAGTGGCCGCCGACACCAATAACATTCACATTGGCCAAAAGACCAAGGTTAATAACTGAGCCTCGGAAGGAGAGACGCATCATTCCATTCCAACCCCTTTTTCCCCACCACCCGACGTTTGAGTCTTACTCCAAAACTTAACCTTAAATAAGTATTTGTCCTGATCTTCTTACCACATTTGTACTTTCTGGACGTCCAAGGTCCTCAAAATGGTTTCCTGTTAATGTGACGTTGTGCATAATTTGTAGACTGGTGATAAACCTCTATAGGTTTATATGATTTTCACTCTTTTTTTTTATGACCAGAGGATGGTGTCGATAGCTGATCAGATTCAGGGAAGCAGCTAGGATAAAGTTTCGAAAGGTCCGAACGTAGCAAGGTAGGGCGCTCTGGGAGAGCACTGTTAGCTCCCCATAAAAGGTCCAGAAGCCTTTAAGGTACATCTCTGCTGGATTCTGTTTCTGGAGAGTCCTTTGTCACATACTCATGAGGAATTTATTTAGCATTATGACGCGTTTGTAACATTTTAGGATCACGATGCTAATTGTCAAAAAACAAAAGTAAATTTAGCCATTTTAGTTCGACCCCTTCCCCAAGAAGTTAGTCCCGTTGCAAATCTTTGTTTATGAAATTGATTTCCTTGTCGAGGCGATAAGGCATGTATCCTGAAAAGTTTATAGCCTATTTTCAACTTGCCGTGAATTTCAATTTAGGGGACTTTTCAGCCAAAATCCACACAATCTTGGACATGCCTTTCCCGAAAAAGATGGTCCTGATGGTGACGTTATCACTTACAATGAGATATTACAAAGAGGAAAGAGCCAACATCGTCAGTTATGGCGCCCGAGAGGCATTTTTTTTTAACGGTCGGTACACTTTAACAATAGAGTGCCAGGGAGTCCCTTTCGACGGACAATTTATGACGACAGAGATAAGTTCGTTGTTGACGTTTTGTGCCTCATCTTTCTTGTCTGCACGTTCTGGCAACGTCATCATTTTCTGCGATGCCGGAGTGGCCCCCGCGACATGTTAGATGACGTCACAAGGTTATCGCAAGTGATATATCGTCGTTCCGTGACGAAAAGTGTTTTGGCAATAACTACTTCGTTAAGTATGTAGCCATAAAAATGGATGATGACTTGTATTCGACCTGATGTTTGACAAAGGGAGATTAAGACTTGTTTAGGAGTGATTACTTTTGATGTGGGCTAGATTTTGTGCAGCAAGCTACGCTGTTTATTATGGCAACTCATTCTCACAGCTTCAACTAATCTTAAATTTCAGAATCGCGGCACTTCAAGCTTTGCACACTCGCTACAAAATAACGGATAGAATATATATAAATTGGAAGAAACCTGTACGTTGATGCCACGGATTAAAAACTATCTGCTATTTATAAGATTTCACGCATAGGTTCTTCTTTTTGAACGTTTTTGAAATTTTTTCTTATATTTTACTAGCATCGTACCCGGCTTCGCCCGGGGATTTGTCTGACCCGTGGTTGTTTCCCAGTATTTGCTCGGTTCTGCCTGATCGTTCACTGCAACAGTCGATTTTTGTTTGTGTAACACTCCCCCTTTCCGCCAATCCTCTCCCTCCCCTCTCCCCTCCTCCTTTTATCCCTCCTCTCCCTCTCCTCTTGGTTTCCTTCCCTTCCTCCTCTTTGCTATACGTAGTTGAATGTGGATGGTTATTTGAATTAATACCCGGTCGCCATACCCGGCCACCATACCATACCATACCATACCATACCATACCATACCGTGATTTTCATTTGTTCTTTTATTTTTGCACGAAGCCTTTGAGCGTTTAACCACATTTGATCACGGGATACAAATATCCCCGAAATGTCGTGTTTTATTGTTTTACACGTGCGTTAATTGGCTTTATTTTAGCTTAAACTCTTCCAGTGCTGGTTTTACTTACATAATCTCGCATTGTAACTTGAGACTTAGACAAACTTTGTTCTTGCCAGGTATTAAAATGTTAACAGCAACGCAAAAAGGTACACATTAATCAATACTTTACTCTATAATGTCAGGAACGGCATTAAGGAGGAGTCTAAAACACAATATGCATGCTTGCGTTATCGTGGCCCAAGGAAAATTTTCACACATTTTTATTAGTTTTAACGTAAGTTACACGCAAAAGTACAGGTTGACAACTAGTTCGATAACTGGCCGCGTGGGGTCAGGACTCAGTACGGACGGTGACATAAGCATACAGATTATACCACCGTCGGTACTGAGTCCTGACCTTTATTTTTACGTTAAAACTAGTAAAAATGTGTGAAAAATTTCCCTTGGGCCGCAAATAACGCAAGCATGCGTCAATTCGCAAGAACTAGCATTTTAGCGAACTTAAACCGAGGAAGGCATTTTGTTTCTCGAGCCAAGGCCGACTGGGATAGAAATTGTGTGTCTTGCCTCCCGTATGTACGTCAGATCTCCCGCGCCCAGGAAGTTAAAGCCTCTTAGCATTGCTGTGATAAAAGTAGATTTTTGAAATGTTAAATTAACTGGCTTTGGAGCCAGGAAATGAACCCTGCTGCTTCTTTCCCAGTCGAATATATGCAAACGGTGTAAACGAGACATGTTAGACGTGTACAGCATTTATCTACTCCTGATAATATCAGCCAAGTTATGAAATGTAGTGGTTATTGGTACTTTTAAACCTCTTAAAAGGACATATACCTTCTCACTAATTTCGAACATCCCGCTCGAAATAGCTTTTGCATCATTTACATCGGTTAGAGTGAATGTAGGAATCCTTTCTTGCGAGGGAACCAAATAGGAAAATGAATGCCTTTGTAACATTAACACACGTCTGAACTAATGTTGTGAAACCGAGCCACACAGGAAAGCCAACCCGGAGGAATGTACCTTTAACACCTTGCAGTATGCACTGCTTCCATCCTAAATAAGTCGAAGGGAGAAATTTTAGTTTGTCAGTGTTCCCTGGAAACTCGAGCTGTTGGGAGTTTGATTTTCCAACCAAGAGGATGCGAGGTCGAATCTCTACTAATATCGGCAGACGTGGGACTTTTAAAAAGAAGATTCGTCTGTACGTATGTTCCCGTGTACGTGTACGACAACCTGCCACTCGCGGAGCCAACACTCCGTAGTGTACCTTGCCGTTAACATGGCTATTGCGCGCCGCTAACTACCGTTCACACGTAGTCACATTGTAAAACCAGCCGGAGCCGGATCGCTCCATTGAGACTGCCACGTGACGTAAAGCCATAGGCAAGATGTATTGTTCTCGAACTATATAAATACGGTTGCCTGAGCCAGTTGGTGTTGTAGCTCTGACTGAAAGGTTAGTCCTCTGGAACCTATGAGGTTCCGAAGAAGGATATGTTCAACTGAAGCCTAATATATAATGCTATGTCCATAGTCCCTAGCTATGCAGTAAGGAGTGGATTAGGATTGAGCATTGTGCCTTGAGAATAATCGTCCACTTCCGTAGCGACCTAACACCTGTACTAAATGTGTTAAACATACCGTTGTATCAAAAAATATTAATTTTTACAAAGGTGTCCCCGTAACGTAGAATACCTTTACTCGGTAACGAAGATTTAGTTGATTTATGCTTCGAATTTTAAAAAAATGTAGTAATAAAAACAGACAAGCAATAATCGATAACTCGGTTTGTCGGGCGATCTTGGCGAACTGCTAATAAAATTATTCTCAAAACGCGTAAAATTAATTAAAGCGATTTGATGTTATTGAATCAAAATTTCGAAGAAGTCAACTTGCCTGCAGCAGAAATACAATTTGCAAAAGGAAATTTGACATAATCTGGAATGATTTTCCATAACATTAAAAGCGACAGAACGTGGGGAAAAAGTACGAATTTATTTAAAGCTTTTTTTTTTATCAAACTGAACTGACTTTCCAAAATTCATTGAAGCGCAAGTTTTAACGCTAATTTCATCTACCAGAAATCTGTACGTCTACGTTATTGAGTGACTGTATTGAAAGTGAGAAAGATTGTTTTGTATCGATAGTGCTAATCCAGGGCCGGATTGGGAAAGGTTGGGCCTCCCCGCAAATGTACTGCAGAGGCCTCGAGAACACTCGCACTAGGTGAAGGGTAGGGGAGGTGGGGACTAAATAGTTTTTAAGAAATCGGCGTGAATTTCAAACAGTTTTCAGCAACTTAAGATACAATTTTCACCAGAATTCATTTAAAATTCCTCGCACGTTTATTTTTTAAACAAGCACCCCCTGACGGAGAGTGGGAGGGGATACCATGGAAGCTAGTATTCTATTAAGAAATCGGTATTTACATGAAACGATTTCTTGCAACTTAGCGATGCAACTTTCACATAAAATTCACTTTAAATAGAAATAAAAATAAAAAAAACTTTCTTGAAAAATAAGGGTCGGCTGAGAGGAAGGGTCCTGGAACCCCGGAAGCTAAAATTTTTATTAAAGAAATTAGCTTGAATTTGAAACGTTTTCCTGCAACTTATAAATTTAATTTTCACACGAATTCCTTTCAAATTTTCCAAAAATTATTATTTTTTTTAACAAGGCCTCCAGCAGTGGGGGCCCTCCTCGGGAATCCCCGGGTTGCCAGGCGACCCAATCCGACACTGAAGGTGCTACACAGATATTCTCCACAGGAAAGTATATTGGCCTACTTTTGGAAAATCATGATTTCATGATGAAATACCTCGGTAATTGTAAATTGTAGTGGCATTCCACAATGCTTCCACATGCTATGATGTGACAACTACCAAGTGTAAAGAAGTTGGAAACTCGCTAATAGCAATATGACCCTCCTTGTCAAATCCGCCGCGGTCTACTCTTCAAAATCGCTGCCACCATCTCATAAAGTAGTAAGGTATTGTGCGTTGAACTATAATTTAATGACACGAGCTAAAAGAAACCACGTACACACACATTTACACACTGTACAACTCTTCAATGTCATAAGGAATTAACAATGGATGCTTTTGCAACAATCCAAAATAAAGTTTCCCAACAAAAGAACTCAAATAGCGGATAAGCCCAATTCCACGCTAAGAACTTCAAACACGACAAAATCTTTCCTGCACAACCATCCTGCAACTTACCAGAACTAAATCAGAATGATTTGAATACCATCCGTATTAGATCTCAGCAAAAAACTAACACCAGATAGACTGAACAAGCGGCTGCAGAAACTACCTAGTCGCAAGCGGTGTTCTGTACACTACCACCACTTCGGTTACTTTTTCAACGAAGATGTTGAGGCGCACACCTCTATCACACACTGCAACAGCGATCTCTATTTGTAATCTAAAAGTAGTAACTACCACAATTGCCGGTTAAAAATGTGTTAGCTTTAAGGTCTATTTTACATTTTAGGCGCAATTGTCAGTTTTTAGGCCTAATTTTTACGTGCCGTTTTAATTTCGTACGTTGCAGCTAACGGAGGATTGGGATCGAGAGTAGGCCTATTCTTTCAAGCAATACTGGGTCGAGAGTTTTTGAATTGAAGCTAAACTGTGTCGTTAATGAAATCTTTTTTTTTT
>JAHWFP010064173.1:0-37349 GCA_023313725.1 Lithobius niger
GGGGGGAATTGAGGCTTTATGGTGCGTCGACAGCTGTTGGCGCCAACCTCAGTCACAGTGAAGTGGTCCTGGTTGTAAGTGCACCACACAGGTTTACTTTTCTTATTCTAGATATAAAATCCATCACTTATTCAGACCCTGTACATAATTTTTACACAAATTAGTATTTATATCTTCATGTCTGTTTTAGGTCTAGATACGATTCATCTGGTGGAAATGCATACAATTATGTAGACTGGAGTCAACATGTTTCTTGCTGCCTGACGAAAATAGGAGGACTGAAAGTAATAATTTTTCAGATAATGACTATCGAAAATTCGCGATACTCATGAGTTTGAGCGTCATTTGTTTACACTTGTGTTTTTGGTCTCCTCACTGCAAGACAAAGTGTTTGTCTAAGTTGTGAAAGTGTGCAAACATTTACTTTAGGTAATTTTACGAAAACTGGGTTAGTATGTTATCTAACTAATCTGACCCAACACATTAGTGACTTACGGTGCGTAACTAGCACGCTGGTGTTTAGTTAGGTTATTACTACTGCTATTCGTTTAGGCATCTCATCAATTGTCAAACCAAAATAGTTAGTACAAACACAATCAAAATTCAAACTGAAACATGTCAGTAAAACCAAAACATTAAGAAGCAAATCTGACTGTGAGCTCACCTCTGTGGTAGCCTCGATCGAAGCACCATGTTTGAGAAGCAGTTCGACGACTTTAATGCGGTTCTTCTTGCAGGCGATGTGCAGCGGGGTGAAGCCGTTGAGAGCACGAGAGTTTGGATCGGCCTTACGATCCAACAGCAGCTTAGCTACACGGACATGTCCGCAGTGGGCTGCCACGTGCAAGGCAGTGAGGTAGTCAACGGTGATGTCATCCACGGGTGCTTTGTGGTACAGGAGGATGCGGGCACTGTCGACGTGGTCACCCTGAGCTGCCATGTGGAGAGGCGCAAGGCCATTCTAGCGAGGGAAAATAAAAATGTAACTACATGAATAATAAGTTTTAAAATTGTCAACAGATGTAAAAAGTTTAAGTGTTTAATTCACTATTTTGCAGCTCCGCTTTTTTGAAGGAATTTAAGACTGGGTAACTTAAGATAAATGTCAGTTCTTAAGTTCAGATCCTATCATTACATTTTAAATTGACTTGAAAGACTTGTCTGACAACATGGTGAAGTGTACAACGAACAAGAGCCGTCCATTAATGATGTCGTGCAAGGGAAGGGGTCACAAGTTTTTGACGTCATAGTTTTTTTATTTTACAGAACAATAAATTGATGCAACTTTTGCTAATTTAAATAATTAAATAAATAATAGTTTGTTTGCAATAGGTCTGTAATGGACTGTAAGAGCCATTGATGCCCAGCCTACATTAAAATGAAAAGAGTTAAAAATTAAAATTTGCAGTGAGCACAACAAGTTTACTGAGGGGAAGGGGGAGAAGGGCAACGATAGGGTAATCCGTACCACCAATCTTAGACCTGCCAAAAACCAAAAAATCCCCGACAGCCTCACCAGTCACATGAATTTTTCTAAACAATAAAACATACTTTAAAGAATCCTTGCGACTGGCTAGGTCATAAATATTGCTCCAAAAATGTGTTCCCAATAATTTTTTTTCCATTTTTACAAACAGCAGAAACAATGGTTTAGAAATGGTGATGGGGAGGGGGATGGTACGTGCGTGTGAAAAAAAAACAAAAATGACATTTTTTACCCCCCACTTCAGCCATCGTTTGTGTTCAGCCTTTCAGTATTATATGGTACCGACTTGCTTAGCACGAGGAAATCGGGAAACAGCAGCAATATAAATTTAACTTCCAATATTGTTGAAACATATTGTTGAAACAATGTGTTAATTGTTTAAAATGTTGTGTGTGCGCACAGGCGTGTAATTTAGTACAATGAAGATTTTCTGTGGTGTTCTTACATTCTTGGCAAGGGTTAGACAATGCTATAATTAAAACAGTCGCAGTTGTATTTGGCCCGTCTCATCGAAACGTACAATGAACAGACAATAGTTTTAAAGACTGGCAACAGTGTATGATGAGGTGTCACTTCGTCAAACTAAATGTAAATTACTCAATTGATAAGTCCAGCGCGAAAAATAGGCTAATCTATGAAGTGCAACATGGAAATAATGTACATGTTTGGCCTTGAAGCGGACACTCAGACATGGACTGGATTTTACGTCACAATTACCAATTGAGTATGTTGAATTTACATTGGTTTTACCAAAAATTTTACTCTTTAGCTTCAAGTTGAGCATTTGACTAAGGTTAAGGCGTATTAATTTGAAGTTAGTGCTTAAGCCATTTGTGCACTGTGACGTCATTAACGAGCTCTACAACATAAATGTTTAACACAAACTCACGCAAAGTATTCCAATCGTAATGCTTACCTTGGTCTTGGCCTGGATGGGTGCACCGCGGTCTAGGAGATGCTCTACAACTTGGTCATGACCGCTTCGGGCAGCACAATGTAGAGGTGTTAACCCATCCTGTAACAAAGCACAGAAATTAGCAACTTCTCAACAAGGAACTCCAATATATAAGTTATGGTGGGTATTTTACAATTTCTTGAATTTACTTACCCTTGTTTTGGATTCAATGTTGGCTCCTTTCTCCAACATCAAAGTTGCCATATTCGTCTTGCCCCATTTCGATGCCACATGCATGGGAGTGATGTTATGCTGAAAAAACACCATGAAATTAAACCGGTGAACAAGGGTTACTGCAATGCACAAAAAATGTGATAAATAATGCATTTTTGTAGCCATCTTTACGTTTTTATGTGTTAGGTAATTTAGCTGTTGCACAGTATTTCATGTATGGGTTGAATTTGTCACGTGCTCTCAGGCGTCATTTTTATGGGTGAAGTCTTTCGGTAGTGTTGCTCAATAATTTCTGTTATGGGTCGAGTTCATTCTGTGGTACGAGCGTACCGTTAATAGCACATAAGCTATTTTTCTATGAACAAGAGCACACAACCAGAATGAACCTCAAAAACCCCCACCGCGCGATATCATTTGTATCTACTTCGTGAAGTCTTTGTCCACTAGGTGTCATTGTTAAATCCTGTTAATAATCAGCTGAAACCTGTTTGTTGCAAGTTGCAATTTGATACAAATAAAAATGAAAGTCACCCGCTCGCATGGTTGATTTTGGTGATAATCTCCATTAAACAAGGTACTTTTTTTTTATTTACCCTAAGGAGTCATACTCTGTAATCCTAAAAAGTATGACGCAAGCAATAGTGTACTCCGGGTGTGGGTTCATTCTACCTGTACCTGTGGGTGTGGGTGTGGGTTCATTCTAGCGCTAGAAACATGGTGTGCTAGTAAAACGTGTGGCTGTACCATGACACCGTTGAATTTGTCTTATCAGTGGTATTAAACAATACTTGAAAGACATGAGGCACATGTCATGTCAACAAGGCAGGTGTCATTCTTATGTGTCAGGTCTTTTAGGTGTCACTCAATATGGGATGAATTTGTCTTATCATTGGTATTCAAATAATAATAAGATATGAGACACATGCTCCTAGGTGCCATTCTTGAGTTAAGACCTTTATTAACTGTTGCACAATAAGTTCGTGTGTGGGTTGAATTTGTCTTATAGAATGACATGAGGCACATCCTTTTTGGTGTCTTTTTACCTGTCAGATATTTTAGCTGCTGTACAGTGATTTGGTGCCCGAGTTGAATTTGTTTTAGCAATGGTATTTAACCAATAATTGAAAGACACAAGGCATTTAGGAGTCATTTTCATGTGTTAGGTCATTTAGGTGCCACACAATTATTTCGTATATGCCTGTGATTAGTCATATCATTGGTGTTCATACAATAATTGAAAGACATGAGGCACATGACTTTTAGGCATCGTTTTGCTGTGTGAAGTCTTTTAGCTGTTGCACAACGATTTCTGATTAATATACCCGAATAGCTGATGTTAGATTAATTTAACACGTTTGAAAGTCAAAATCCGTAATATCATACTGACATACTTTTAAGTAAAATATGGGAAGTAATTTATTTAAATACCCACGGTACGAAATATTAACTTTGGTTTTGGTCATATTCACTTACGGTACCAAAAGTGTTCCAGTTTTCTTCAAACGAGCTAATTTTCGATGGCCTGTACTGACAATCTCCCTCAGGCTAGGCCATGAGACGCATATGTACAAACACTCCATCTACTTCCCCAACGAACGTTAATTAAGATTTGTTGGGGAAATTGGTGGACTATTTGTACATATGCATCTCATGACCCTAAGCTGAGGAAGCTGCCAGTAAAGGCCGTCGAAAATTAGCTGGTTTGAAGAAAGCTGGAACACTTATGGTCTGCGTAACAAAACGTAAGTGATAACATCCGACTGTCAGAATGTGACCATCGTCTAGTTTGTAGTGTAAACACTTCTGAAAAAGGTGAAAGTGAGCTTTACATGACTGTTTTGACACCAGTGTATTGCTTTTCACCAAAACTTTAAGTAGACAATTACGTTCGTTCCATTTTGTGGTGTGTGCGTTATTGTCACATTGTTTGAAATCAGTCACCGTAAACGGTGACTTCCAGATTTTGTAACTAAGAGGACAGGTCAGAAAAAGCAGTCTACATATTAAATTATGTCTTCTGCCACAGTTCAATGCAGTTAAACAAAATTGTTTACAAAAGTGCTTTTTAACTCTCGCTCCCCAATGCCTTTCCAGTTGTCGGTCTTTAATAATTTCGTTTCAATTACGATCTTACAAGTTTACGCAACATTGTTTACCTTGGCAGGGAAATTGACGTCCGCTCCACGCTGCAGCAAAAGATTGGCGATGTTCTCATTGCCATAGTGGGCGGCAATGTGCAATGGGGTGAAGCCACTCTGAAAGCAAATAGTACAATAAGAACTTTGCTGACCTTCTAAACTCTAAAACCATATATTAGGTAAACAAGCAGATCAGAATTTTAAATTTTAATGCCGACACTGTATTATCGGCCATTGTTGTTTTGTTTTGTGTTTTCATTCTAAAATCAGTCGATGAGCATTTACCTTGGAGGTGACGTCAGGATTGTGGTCATTCTGGAGGAGGAGAGCAGCAGCCTTGCAATCATCTTTCTTGGCGGCGATGTGCAGGGCAGGCAAGCGAACTTTTCCTCGAGTATCGTTTTCCAACAGGACGGCCACGACTTTATCGTGGCCCTGTTGCAAGGCTACCGCCAGGGGAGTGAAGCCATCCTAAAAAAAAAATTATTTCATTGTGAAATGCAACAATTTAGGTATACATTCTTACCTCTTTGGCATCAATAGACATAGACAACTTTAGAGCATCCAAACAAAAGTAAAAGTAAGTAAGTCCCAACAAGCACTATGAATATTGTGAGCGAGCACAATCAGTGATCAGAGTGGTCGTTTACCACAAGTGAATGCCAGATTGAATCCCACAACCGACTAAGGTATTTGTCTAATGATATGAAACGGTTACATTTGTACTGCTAACTGAACCCTATATATGCGTTGCACCTGAAATCGGGCGTGCAGTATTGTTGCAAAAAAAAAAGCGTTGAGCCCGATATCCGGCTGCTGATGACGTCTAAACAAGGCAGCTCGTAATTCGCTAGTACTGCTTTTTAATGTGAAATAAACAAAGGAATTGACCAATGGACTATCACTTAACAAATCAGGATTAGACAACATTAATCAGACGAACGAACCCCGTCGTATTATTTCATTTTTCGAGCCATACTCTCATTCTCAAGAGGCAGCAATTCGTGAGCCATTCAAGATGGCCGCCTGTTGTACGCGTTATCGTCTAAGAGAATTGTGCCCAAGCGATGTGGATTATTACGTATGGGCTGACGATTCAAACAATAAAAAAGGATTAAGTGATAACAGCTGTAACAATGAACCATTGTTGGACTGGCTGAGCAGAAGTAACAAATGTGCATTGGGGCTGTAGTGCTAGACCATGCAGTAGAAGGCTGTACAAAACAGCGGCGGGCAAGCGGCAGACAGGCGGGTGGTGGCGGAGAAGCGCTCGCTTTCCCGTCTTACAACAATCGCACAAGTTCATTCATGCCGGCCACCGCTAAACTAGTGACTGATCGATTTAGTTGGAAGCTACAACAATGACAAGGTAAAGAGAAAATACTTTTATATTTATTATGTAGCCCGTTGATGTGTCACACTTTGTTTAATTGTTAGAATTATTTACAACAACGTATTTTATAACGACGTTCTTCTTTCCCTTAGGAGTATTGTTGGAAAGCCAACATCGCAAACATTACCGTAGCAAACTAAATCCGCGCAGAGTAGTAGGGCACGTTGAAAAAAATTAGCATATATAGGGTTAATGTATATTTGTAACGGTTGACTTTGGTCATTAAACGGGTTATTACACTAGGGTGTTCAAAGCCAGGTGGTAGTTTTACCAACTCTCTTCTTGCTTTTGTGGTGTGTTGTGGTCTAATGGAGAACTCCCTCCAAAAAGGCATGTTTAATTTCTGACTCCCATGCAAAATGTGGCAAAAAGACCAATGGATGCTTTTGGTTTAGGTCAGCTGCGGCTTGTTTTATTCGGCACATGTTTCAGCACTAGAGCTACAAGTTGCAAACGTCGACAACAGGGGTAGACATTCCTTAGAATGCCTAAATCAAAATACGAATGAACTCGCATCAGGCGGCCGACATCTTGGAAAACGGCCACCAGGGATCAGTTTTTGGTTTTTGCCGAGACTACCTTTGGTCTGACAAAGGTTATTCCTAAGAATTTTTAAGAAGATGAAATTCTCTGCACCGTTCAGACAGAAAGATACAATGGTGGAATTTAATTATTCCTGAAACACCTCTGTCCGCTCACAGATTATCTAGGGTGAGGTGAAGGTGGCATTAAGTACTAATGAGCTCTGCCTGGTTTTTAGCAGGCGCTGACCCTTTACACCTGGGTGGGGAAGAGCCTTCTGAAGTGGTGGGAATAGACTATGCATCAGTGCATGTGCACACCGACGATACCGATGGTGTGCAAGTGCACACCGACGATCAGCAACAGGCTTTGTGCATGGATGTTACAGCAATCAAGGCCTTGAGTATACTGCATATAACAAATGCGTTTTGTCTTTAAACCTTATATTCTAAGTATTTTTCCCCCCTACGATCAATCCTTTTGAAGAATTCACCCTAGAACTAGAATAATACACTCCCATTCCCACCAGTTACCATACTACATTTCATATTCCTAATGTCTTTTGACTGCTTCTGCGTGATTAATAACGAATAGAATGAATGAATTTAAATAGTCTCATCTAGAAAATGTAAGCATGGTAGAGGAGCATGTTGGCTGCTGTTCCAGTACTATAGGAAGATTATCTTCTAAAAGGATTGATCATCGCTAAAAAAAAATGCTTGCAAAATAAAATATACATTTTAAACTTTGGAAGGAAAACCTATTTTGCCAGACCAACGGTTTTACACGATGGTGGCTATCAGACATAGGCCCAACCCACATTCTGATTGACACATTGCCACGAGCATCCATGCCAGTTTTTTTTTGCTCTTGTCACAGTCCACTGGTCTATTTTTTGGTCTTTTGGTCACACGGTCATTTAACACACTATGTGTACTAAAATAGATTAAAAAGGTTCTCCCTCAGCTAAGAGTGTAGGCTAACATACGTCTGAACTATTAGGGCTGGATCTTCATCGTCATTACCACTTTTTAAAATTTCCCCTGAAGATACAGCTCTGAATACGGACGAAATACTGGGAGGTACTCAAAGCTGGGTGAGACTTGTTTTAATCTGTTTAGCCATGAATTTACCCCAGCAAGATACACATATTTTTTAAGTGTATTAAAATGCATATACGTGCACGAAATTAAAAAATGCACAACTGCTTAACTTTTATAGAACACTTTGCAAGCTTCACTAGAATTAGTATACAGGAATTTTAAATTACAATACAATCTCAAAATGCTTAAATTTCCATTATTTTGCCGTAAAACAAACCATGACCATTCAATCCAAAGAAGCGTCTCATTTATTGAAAGGGGTATCAAGAAGATGGATTTACCTCCGTGGCAAGGCTTTGGTTGGCCCCATTTGAAAGCAGGAACTTGACCACATTGTCGTGGTTTTCTTGGGCAGCCATGTAGAGTGGCGTGAAGCCATTCTGGGATTGGACGTTGACGGACGCGCCATGCTGGACCAAGATCTTGACGATCTCCTCTTGTCCAGCCAAAGATGCGATGTGAAGGGCAGTGTTTCCCTTCTGTTCATGTAATAAATAAAACGGAAACAATTACAAAATGATAGCAGCACAGAATTAAACTAACAAGGGCGAAACGAATACGGTTTCAGCAAGCAAAAGAGCAGAAACGTCTGTTTGTTTGGGGCTCCATTCAACTGAATGCTAGACACCCAGGCCTAGGACAATTTTTACCAATTGATCATTTTCTACTAATTTTCTACACTATAATTCTTTCCATGTAATGGGTTCATCAACTAATTCGTACGAAATATGAACTCATAATTTCTAAATTATCTTCCAAAATTAAATATCAATAAATGCACTGCTACCAAGATCGCTCTTAAAGGTGCCTATTCACCAAATGACAGGATGCAGCATCTAGCGCCGTCTACCATTATCTAGTTCTATGTAGCACTTGATTTCAATAAGCGAAGGAATGCAGAAAGAAATTTCTTTTTACACAACAAACAAGCCGCGTGCCTCGTTAATCAATCAAGGTATAAAGTCTGTGCATCCACGTGCACCAGGGAAGAAGCGGTCAGGGTTAACGATATCACTGTCAACTACATGGCGTCCATCTAGTGGTTCAAAATCTGTTTCAAAACGGTCGTTCTTTATAAAAAAAAAAAACCAAAAAAACCGCAGTTTGTTACGTTAGGCCTAACTTTACCGCTTGCTTCCTGGTACACATGCATGCACAACCTTTGCGTTCAATAATTAAAGAGGCACGTGGCTTGTTTGCTTCATAAAACGAAATTTATGTGTGTGTTCCCTTCGCCTGTTCAAAGTAAGGGCTAGACAGAACTAGATAGCGACAAATGGCTATAGATGCTGCAAGAAAGCCTTTAAGAAAGCCGTACAGCACACAAACAAAAATAAAAAAATTGAAACATTGCAAAGTTAATTTTTAACGTTTTTATAACTGTACTTTATGGCTTCATTTAGATAAATTGTATCTTCCCAAGACTGAACATTAATTAAATCATACTGAAAAAAAATACAATTTGATAGAAAAAAGCTAACTTTTTCCCCATTAAATTGTATTTGTTTCCATGTGATGTAATTAATGTTCACAACCTTGGAAAGGTAAAATTCATCTAAATAAAGCGATAAAGCACACAGTCAAATAATAAATAACTTCGCAACGTTTCAGATGTGTTTAATTTAATGCTTATTTTCAACTGTTATTATTTCCAGAGAAGTGGCGGTAACTCACAAAAGAAAATCGCACAAATAAATAGCCCAGCACACTTACAAATGAACATACACATACACGTACATACTTTGGTGATGTCTTTCTTCTTCAGAAAGTGAAGTCTTAAAAGTCTACCTTATATTTCCAATTAAAATTTTGTTTTGTTTTGTTTATTTCAAATCAAAATTTTAGAAACCGTGTCACATATAAGTGCATCAAGCTATTTACTTGTGGGAATCTGCACCACACTTTTGATTTACTGATCACGAAGGTCACGAAGGTTGTGACAAATTTCCTCTATGGCTAATCTGCTGATGGATAAAACTTTGGACATGAAAACCGTTTGGTACACACAGCACAAACTTTTACTTTGCCACTTACAAACACACACAAAAAAAGCTGTCATAACAGGTAATTTTTGTGTGTATGCTCAAGCATGGCCCCCACATGAGCTAATTTGTACAGCTCCTGCTAGCACTTTTCTAAAATATGAACTCTTTAATTTACTAACCATAAACGCACAAAAAACAAAACTGTATTAAATATATGTATATTTTTTTGGTCAGAATTCACACACGGCCGCCTTCGTGAACTATTTCACCAAGCTTCTGCTAATACGTTTATATTTGTGAAGTTATAATGTTCTTTTGATGAACACTCATACGCCCTTCCATCCAGTTCACGACCTTCCACCCAGTTCCTGCTTTGTGAACTTACAATTTTCTTCTGATGAAGACTCAAGCGACCTTTCAGCCAGCTCCTGCTAGTACTTTTTATTTTATTTGTGAACTTATAATCTTCTTCTGATGAAGACTCATGTGACCGTTCAGCCAGCTCCTGCTAGTACTTTTATATTTGTGAAATTGCAATGCATTTTATACTTGTAAACGAGTAATTTTCTTTTGATGACGACTCGTACAACTTTTCAGAATCGAAACATCGGCATTTTACACCCAGTGAGATTTACGCTAGTGAGAAGTTTACGTTTCCACCACACAAGTCGAAGCGACACTTTTACGCCGAGTAAAATTTGCGTATCCCTGAGGTTTTCAATGTGGGGTTTCAATGCCTGCGGTAATTGTCAGCGACATTAAATTCAAAACTTGGCAATGGCTCATCACTGGTCATAAAACCAAGCGAAGACTTCATTCAACATAGCACTTACCTTTGTGGCAGCGTCAACATTGGCACCTCGCTTGAGAAGTTCTGTAACGACGTTGACATGGCCTTCTTTGGACGCAAGGTGAAGAGCGTTTAGTCCGTTCTGCAACATGCAAACAAAAAAGAACATTTATTTAAACGCAACTGTTACTCGCATTTCTAAATTTGGCTACTTGTCTAAGCAAAGCAAAGAAGAATTAATTTATAAAGTAGGCTAAGCTTTACTCCAACATCTGAAGAAAATGGCAATGCAATATGGACACAACAAAAGAATGCTTTGCTTCCACCTTGAATCACAATAGCATCATTTTGCACCTTAGTTCTCTCCGAAGTAGTTTTTAGGTGTGAAAATACAATCCAAGTAAAGGTCGGAGAGCAAGTTACGACAATTTAACTTACCATTTGTTTTATGACATGACTAATCTATTTAAGTTATCCAATGAAACAGGTGTACCGGTACTTAAAGAATGGCAGATAAGGTTCAGGCAGAAAAACACAGAGCGAATTCTGTTTGATTGCATCACGTGATCTTTTAAATCATAGCGCGTATATTGAAAATGAGAATTTTTTCCTTCTTTCCGCAAAACAACCACCATGCTCTACTTACACTGAAAATACCACCTCGGACCTTTTGCCTTCAGTAATTATGCAGATCAAAGCTGTACTCGTCACTGATTTGGCATCAACAAATAAACCGCAGATCTTCAGCATATCTCACTTAGAGCAATGCCCATATAAGGGAAATGTCGTCAGCTTTGTGAATTGTTGGACTTTTATGGAAACACGAAGCTGCTTATCGTCAGGAGTTCGGAGTAGTTATGTCCATATTAGGGCTAAGAAATGCGATGGGAGGCTAGTATTGCTACACCAAACAAAGGAAAACGTCATAAATTCTGAACATCGTAATATCGTACACAGCAAAAGACCTCGTCAATATCGATGGAGACTAGTATACTCAACATTTTATGTTAACATATTGTCCGTCACTCCTAGTCCCTACCGCAAATCTTTACAGCTCCTGGTTTGAACTCGTTTGTTGGTATGTTAATAAACTGCACTCTTCAAGAAGTTGTGATTGGTAGTCTAGAAAGAGTATTTTTCGGGTACTCTGGTTTGTCACTGTTCCAGAAACGTCTCACTGTGTTCAAAAAAGTTACAGAAGTAGGAGCAATTCAGCCAAAAATACGAGATGCTAACATGACTTAGGGAAAGACTACTCGACTATGGCAGATGAATCAAGTTTCAACAAGTACAGGTACATCATCAGTGAGGCAGAATGTATTCACCATTGATAATTTATTGAAATAATTGAAAATTTAGCGATATCAGGATGTCAATGTCGCGGACAGTAGGGAATATCAAAGAGGGCGAAGCACAACCGACCTCACTTACACTTACCCTCGTAAGACAGGGTCGAGCTATACTGAAATTATCTAGGATTAATTTACTCTGACTCAGTGTATATCTTATTTAATGCGGTGGGGGTAAAGTCTAGCAAAGTTTTAATTTTATTTCTGTGTTTATAACACCTTGTTGTCTACTACATGGAAATAAGGATTTTCCATTTGACTATCGGAAACTTTCTGTTCACCTTCGTAAGGTGCTACAAAAGACTAGTTTTTTTTTTCTATCCGTAGTTCCGACCTGGTTGTTTCAAGAAAGGCAGTACTGCTTTTCTTTTAAAAACACTTGACGTTTACGTTTAGGCAAGTATTCACTGCTATAAGTTTGAATTTTAATTTTAGGTATAGTTGGAAGTGTAAATAGTTTTCGGATTATCGGGAAATAGTTTAGCTGCCATATACCAAATGGTATTGCCTGGGTTAGTTTGTTGTGCAGATCAATGTTATACGATTTTTTTCCCGTATAGATACACCAAGTATTGACCCAATGGCCCAGTTTAGTGTGGTATTGTGTTGGTGTGTATGGGTCAATTTAATTTTACATAGATAAAATACTCGGACTGGTATAGAGAAGGATTATTAATTTAAAACCCACGGTAAAAGAGTAGGTAATCAAAATTAACCCACCGTGACGCATGTGGATGTCAGATTAACGTTACGTAATGACCACAGTTTTAATATGACGTCAACCCCATACACTAACTTACAATAAATTGCCTTTACGACAACAACGGTCAAGTCTAACACTCCAAGTAGTAACAACAGCCAAAATTCAGAAGTCATTAGCCACATACCGAATCACGTACTGAAGAAACATCAAAATTTCCCAGCTTTCTTATGAACAATTCAGCCCATTTCTATTTGTTTCAGTCTGAAATTAAATTCTGATATGTAATAAGCCGGCAGAGCTAATATGTTTTCAATTGGTAGCGCTTACCGATCTTCTAAAGCCCTTTTCTGTCCACATCTTCGGCATCTTGCCAGGCTCAAATGCTATTTGCCCACACATCTTTGCTATCAGCCCGAAAAATCAATTCTCCCATCTTTCATGCGATCCGACGGCTTTCATTATTTCCCCAAAACTAAATATATCCCAACAACCGATCCGGAATAAAATTTACGACGTAAACCAACGAACACAATAAGCTTGTGGGTGGGTTCCAAATCCATAATGACTCTGTATCACGCTTGCCTTAGCAGAACCCGTCGCTTCAGGCAGAATCCCTTAATGACATTGTAAGGTGCACCTACCAATTTTTTACCCACATCATTTGTATTGATAGCTTTTTATCAGGTAACTATGACAAATATTCCAAAGCTGTTCGTGACCTTCTCCTCCCCATGACTCATAAACCATACAGTAGACAACTATAGGTAGAAAAGTGGGGGAAAAAAATTCAAAATGCTAGTAAGGCCATGGCCACCGCGCAAAATAAAAAAAAAAAGTTTCTCGGGCAAATAATTTACCAAAGAAGTTGAGGCATTTATTATTTGCTGAAAACAGTGAATCAGGACGAGGGTCTTGGCCTTACATCCGTGTTACCCAGTTATCACTCATTAGTCATGACTCTAATAAACAAACGAATAATTAATAATTAATTAAAACGTCTTATAAATGGAGGTTTACGTTGCAAGTTGCAACAGTAAAACTTATTGTTTTATTGTTAAACTAACTGTGTTGTAGCAACTTTTTTAAATTAGCAAACTGTGTGTCTTGTTTCTTTAGCACTACGCGTAGGAGGATTAGTTGTTGTTGCCATGGTGATTTTACTTTACCTGATTTAACATGATTATTACGATTTTTATGTTTTCATGACGCAAATCAGGAGGGGGAAAAAAATCAAAACCAAGTCTCGCTTTAATAAGTTTCACTTTCAGTTTTGCCTTAGGATTAATGTCCATGTAACAACGGAGCTGCTACGGTAATTACTTATTCGTACTTATTTTTATTTGTATTTGTATTTATTTTTGGGTTATTTTCACGGGAAAATGTCTTTTCTTTTCTAACTAAGGATATTTAAAAAAAATTTTTAAGGGTTTTCTAGGAGAGCAGCGCAGCACCGTGATTTCGAGGGCAAAAGCTTGCGCTCATCTGGTAATGCTGTCTATTTGGCTCCTGGTAAACGTAAACGTAAATCCATACACATCCGAGGACATGGGAGTAACCGTGTTGTAACTTTTGCTTAGTATTCTAAGGTTTGTGTTAAAAACAGGGAAAACATTGTGGAAAAAGCACTAGTTTGAAGAGAATAATTGTTGTCTGGTTTAAAGTGTGCCCGTACGTCAGGGCAGTATTTATTTATTTATTTAGTTATTTATTTCTAGATAAATAATGTACCCAGTTGTGGCAGAGAAAGAAATGAATGGTGTGCATTTTTCGTGCGCATGATCGCAAATAGTAAAGAAATGATCAGATGGCACGGTCGATTTTGCGGTTAACCCACACTCTGAAGAAGCCAGTCCATACCGGTGTGTAGCACTTCAGCCTCCACACAAATTGTCAGTACACATTTCTCAAAAAGTACAAGCAAATCCCGGAGTGCCAAATACCGAACAGCACTATTAGGCCAAAATCAGTATTCGGCCAAATACCGAATATTTGAATTTTTGGCCAAATAGGGCGAATACCTAATAATTACCGAATATCCGGTGCATCCCTAACCATCTTCGTTAGGCGATATAGTCCATGAAGCCACAACTTCATTTGCATGAATGAGCTCTGCCATCCATAGCACAACCCATACCCACTACTTCCACACATCAGCCATGGAACTTGGGGCAATTATTATTAAGGTGATTACGGATAGTTGAAATGGTCAGTTTTTTTCATTTAACCTGTGAATAATACCCCGGTGAGATTAGCTCGGTGGTTGTTCGTTGGCGGGGACGATACCAGTACGTTAAAAGGGGAACATTTTTTGTTAGGGTTGGTCCACCATGTAGCAACTTGGTGGCAGCCATTTTTGTTCTGATATCACAACTTTTATTGGCTTAAACTTGGCGGGTTCTTTCACCCTTGCAGGGTTTGTTTCAGATCTCTTAAACACAAAATGAGCAATTACAATCCGTTACGTACAGAATTTTATACAACAAAATGAATTTGAGATATACCAATTTTATTACCATTTCTTGCCAACAGATGCCGCTGTGCACAGCGTGTTAACCTGACTACAATTTCAATAAATCATACATTTTTTTAGATGTTATATTTTGCCTTTTTTCATCAAAAGTTTGTTCTTTTTTGGGGAAAAATTAAAAATATACGGAGACTAGTAAATCAGTTAACACACTTTTCTAACAGCGGCATCTAGTTGCATGAAATGGTACTTAAATTAGTAAATCTCTATTGTGGCAGGTACGCACGATAGTCACGTATGACGCTGTACTGCCTATTGTTGAGGTTGCATACTGTTATGAGGGTATTGGTGGTTGGAGGCTTGCAAATGTTTATTTTTATTTTTGGGTAAAACGTGAGCTAACTTTCATGTTGGCCTGAGCCCAAATAAAAGTATTTATGTAAACTACAAATGGCGTCTTCAATCTAAGCATCTATACGACCTCCATCCAACATTTGGTAGCAGAGCGTGGTTACGATTCACGGACCTCTGCTACCAAATGTTGGATGGAGGTCTCGTAGATGCTTAGATTGAATACGCCATATTGTAGTTCAATTTTATTGGATAAAACTCTGTGGGAAGTGGATCTTAATTGTTCTTTGTGTACTTACGAGAGTTAAAAGAGGCCTATTTTCATAAACAAGTGTAAATCTCCTCATTTTCCCTTTAAAAAATTCCGCCGTCACATGAAAAACGCTCGATTACGCATTCAAGTGTCGAAACACCCTTGAAATTATCACTTCAACTCAGGAGGCAGGCACTATAATAACTATCCACTTGGAAATTGTAACTTCCGCCAACAGCTCCCTGTAATCTCGTTTCAATAGCTTCTTGAGGAGAGAGATCAAGGCTAATGCTGTTTGGATGAGAGGATTGCAGATAGGTAGAGCGACGTACAACCAAAACCTTACTATAGTCTGTTCCACATTATGTTTGCAGAAAACTAACTGTATGATGCCACGTTTCCTTGCACTACGAGTGCAAAAACATGTGGGTATCACAATTACAGACTCTACGCAGTTACTGTTAGAGTCTACGAGTGGGATATTTACATGTTTTTGCACTCGTAGTGGAAGAAAACGTGGCGTCATACAGTTAGTTTTCTGAAAACGTAAAGTGGAACAGACTATAACATCAAACAAATATACATAAATTGCTGTAAATTGTATAAAGGAAAGAAGAAAAGAAGCCAAACACCGAAAATCATACACTAGAAATAACGTAGTACAGTAAGCCACCTTTATGCACTTCGTTTCATCAGAGTGGCAAGACCTGGATTTGAACTGGCAACCCAATTAGTCCCCAGATCATTGACATAGCGCCTTTATCCTTAATAACGGGTTCAATGAGTCGTCTTTATGCCAGTAGAGGAGTGGCCATGGTCACTTAAATATCTGCCTGAGCGGGGAATTGAACCCATGACCTTTTGAAACCAAAGGCGTAAGTCCTACCGCTGAGTCATACTGACACGGCTCAGCCCTCTTCGAACCCTTCTTGACGCCATTTGGCATTCCACCCCGTTTAATTAAGAGCACTCCACAGGAATTCGATTACCAGTCAAATGATAATATGAGAAATTTTTTCGTCTAGATGCCGCACACTGGCTTTCACTGTATTCCTTGGATGCTACGACGGAAGTAGTTCTTGCCCGACCGATAGAAAGACTGAACGATAGACTAGTAAATAGCCTTCTGTGAGCAATGCTGAGTAAGGGTAGGATAACATAGAGTGACATGCTGAGTAAGGGCGCGTTTACGCAACGGCTCGCCTTTGTATTCTCGCTGCTTGGATTTAACCACGATGGCAAAGGTGTCGTTGCCATGGAAACAACGCTACCTGGATTAAATCCGACATCGCTTGAGTATATGCTTGCAGTTTTATAATCCGTGACAAAAGAGAATTTTTCCCAGTAGCTTCTGAACTTGCATTATTTGTTTTCGTTGCAAGCCGGCAGATCTAAAACCGTCGCCATGTTGGAATGTTAGATGATTCTAAGGGCGCGTTTACGCAGCGACTCGCCTTTGCATTCTCACAGCTAGAACTCAATCGCGATGGCAAAGGTGACATTGCCATGGTAACAATGCTAAATGGATCAGCTAAATCCGACATCGTTTGAGTAAATACTTGCAGTCTTATAATCCGTGCCAATAATATAAAGAATTCCTCATGACAAAACAATTTTCCCAAACACTTCTGAACTCACGTTATTTGGTGTTTTCGTTGCGAGGCGGCAGACATAAAACCGCCGCCACGTTGGAATTTGAGGTGATTTCTAGCTTCTAGCTGCGAGAATGCAAAAGCGAGTGGTTACGTAAACGTGCCCTAAGGGCGCGTTTACGTAAAGATAATTTTCTCGCTTACTAGCTTTTACTTGGTCAATACTAAATCTGCTGGCTGCTTCTCACCTTTACCGGAGTATGCGGCTTCCGAGTTGTCTATACGTAGTAACCATGGCAACAACGCGGACGCAAATCTCTTCCTCATGCCTCGCGAGACGACGTACGATGCATGCAACACGACAGCGTCGATTTATGACAACAAGAAAACAATTTTTACTGGAATACAAGACGACGGACCGATTTCTTAATGCCGGAATACGATTTTTTGTCTTCGATTCGTCAACCCCGAAATGTACGCCATGTTGGATTTTGAATTTTCGCTGCGAGTAGCTATTTATTCTACTGTCGATTGATCACTGCTAGAAGCTGTTTTTTTCAGGGAGAATAGCAAATTTTGGAAATAGCGCGAAATGGCAACAATGTTGTAGCAATGTTTAAAATGACTGTTGCACTTTGCTCTTTGTCCGTGTTGTTATTTATAATACATTTAATTTGTTGTCTATTACCGCATTCATTTAATAGAAACGGAAATTAATCGTAAATAAATAACGGTTGCCTAGCAAATAGCTTTCGGCGAGCGAAAAGGTCTCGTTGCATAAACGAGCCCTGACTTCTAGCTGCGAGATAGCATAAGCTAGTCATTGCACAAATGCTCCCAGAGTTCCAGATGTGCGTTTCATCTTCCAACAACAGGGAGCTAATTTTTTTTTTTTGCCAACGAACACAGATTTACGCGTCAGTTTTCAAGATTCAAGGAAGAAGCCATGAATAGACAAGAGTTCAACCCTACATCACAACCTGTCAGTTATTCGAATTGCATAACAGGGTTAGTTCACGGGGAATGTGATTAGAACCAAGGCCGGATGCGCTATTTTCTATGGCGGCGAATAGAGTGGAAAGCGAGATTCAGGTAAAACGCAGAAACGTGCATGGAAATCCGAGTCGGTCAAGCATTTCTAATGGTTTTAAAATTGATGCGGAGTAAATGGAGTTGCGTCTTGCTGGACCTTGAGGTCAAGAATGAAAGATGCTAAAACTTGTTTTGCAAACACCCAAGTGGATAGCAACAGACTGTTAAGTGCCGTTTGGAAAAATTTATGGGAAACAAAGGAATAAATTTACAAAACTTTGGCCAAATTTAGGAAACATTCTCGACAAGACTACGGAATGCATAATGTGAGGAAAATGAAGAAACGCTCTTCATACCCATGCTGGGCATCTTTTATCCACAAAATACTGACACACACTGAAAGTTTTTTTTTGGCTACTGCCATAGATTAGAAAGTGAACTAGATATTCTGCCTTAACTTTTCTAAGCCTACGCGGGGCTCTGGCGATAGTTGCAGCTACTAATACCGCTCATATTGCTTTGCCTCCATGCTTGTTACCAGAGGCGTTAGTAGCCACAACTACTGCAATACACTTAGTAAGTAATATGGGCTAAATATTTATTCATAGTGAAAATGACAGACTTTCTACGTTGGGGATAAAAGATCAGCGGCTTGAGCACAAACGTGTAACAGGTATGGATACAGAATGCTAACATTACAACTCTGGAATGACATTATTTGACCATTTTTAGTTTTGTTTACCACTTGTATTATGCACTAATAAAAACGCACACATTATTCGGATCACTTCCTTGAACATTTGTTTCATAATTTTTGCTAGGAGTGTTTGTCAGCACCATACAAGTTTCAACAAGAAATCTCCTCGAGCGCAGCGAGACGCGGCGGAATGAGCGAGCGAAGCAAGCGACTCCGCTAGTAATATATAATAATAATAAATCTGGTTTAACCACAACAAAGTGGTCGCGATTGCAGAAGGGCAGGTGCCACTCATATACTGTTCTCAAGCTTTAAGTGTGAAATGCGGGTCGTTTCAGGAACTTCCGAGGACAAACATCCTTTAACAGGGTTTTGAAGAGCTGAGGGGAAAGTGCAGAAACAACCTTTTTTGGCAAAGAGTTCCACGCTGACACCACCCGGACTGAAAAGAAATTTTTTTCTACGTTCTAAGCTTGGTGATTGTATTTCCAATTTAAACGGGTGTCCCCGGGTCATCTTATATGCCGCGAATTCGAAAAAAGGCAAGTCGATTGACAAGAAGCCACGAACAATTTGGAAGGTTCTAATCTATGCTCTGCTGTTATTCCTGTTAATAATGGATGGATATCAGAAGAGTGTGGAAGGGGATGAACCTCCCATATAAACCTATCAAGGCGAGTGAAGGATGAACGCTTCGACGCTGTTTTTTTTTATTAGTTTATTGGTTAGTACAAATGCTTTTGCATGGAATATATCATTTGTGATTATTTATGATAACTTAACAAGATGTGTGTTCAGTTCTTGTTGTATTCTATGTAGGATTTAATACGCAAATTTGGCGATGTCTACGAATGTCTACATATGTGAATTTTTAATTGGTGAGTCGCGACATCTACTGCCAAATAGTGGTAACTGACAAAAAGCGTAGTAATTAACCAACTTCATCGCAGTCATCATCCGGAAAATAGCCAACACGTACAAATAATAGATTTCCTCGTAGCCTTTCCACATATACGCTATTAAATTTCTTGACTGCACATATTTTTCAGTAAACAGCAACATGTCCATGTATCCAGAAAGTGTTTCAAGGGAAGACACGTTGGTATTCTTTTAAATGTATTATTGCCTTCGGCAGACAGAATGCAGCAACAGGACAACTCAATTGAATCAGTGGCCTTTTGGCAGCCACAATGTCTAATCTAGGCACATGTGCTATTTTTCATCCCAGATTTAGCCGGTAAAGCTCTGGTAGTCCTAGCATATATGGAAAAACAAACCAGATAACTGACAGGAAAACAGCTCTTGTTTTTAGGAGCCAAGTCCCACTGAGAAAATCGCCAAATTCAAATTTGTTTTTCCGTTGACGTTTGTAGTTGCTGTTGTGAACAGTGCTCTGGGCTAGGCCTGAAGAAGGTGGCAGAAAATTGACCACCGAAAATTCGCCTGAGATTTACAGACTTTTTGGTGTTGCGTATTTTTGTTGTAAGTTCTTGTGGCATACTAAGACATCAAAATTGGTCAAAAACAAAAACAGCAGGTTGCTACGGACACTGCCATAAAAGGAAAATGTGGCTAAGCTTCAGTAAAATACAGAAATTCGCGAATTAGCAGAAATTTCCCATGCCTGTCAAAACTCTGGAATGGCAATTTAGTGGCATTACTGTAATCTAAACCCAACAGAACAAAGCCAATGTTTTTCAAAAGTTCACTAAATTTAATCTACACCGATCAGCTACTTTTGATTATATGTTTAGGATACTTAACCCGACTCTCAAATTTTGGATTACCCTGTGTAACTTACACTTTCGTATTTAGTTTATTCCGGGGTTGTGCTAGTAACCAAAGTGACAAAATTGATTAACCTCTAATGGCGCTAATGATCCAGAATAACTGGATTGGGCGTTCCGGTTGTCAGCACAATAATGACTCCACTCTTCAATGGTTAAAGATGAGTTGATTGAAGATGTCATTATTGAACTGAATAATGACACTAGCTCGAAATAGGCCTACAAAATTTCACTTACCAGTACATATGAAGTAATAGATAGTATACGGAAGGACAAAGGCGAAATAAATAATGAATAATAATCATCACTTATTAATGTCAAAATAGCCAAGTCGCTCGCAATTCTCACGAATTTGGCGGCGTCTAACTACATTCAAGGAGATTTCTTGTCGTAACTCGATGGCTCTTCATAGACATTAAAGGTGAGTTGCCACCAAATGAAAAAGCCTACAGCATCTAGCACCAGCATTTAGCACCAGCATCTAGCTACTTCTCTCTTGGTGCTTGCCCATAGCCAGCAAATAAATGTGCAAAAAAATCTTATTAACACAACAAACCAGTCAAGCGTGTCCCTAATTATTGAGTAAAAGTGTGACATGTCCTCGTACACCTGGAGGCAAGCTGTAAAGGTATGATATTGCTGCTACCAGATGGTTCCACGGTAGTTGTTAATATTCTACCGTGGTGCCATCAAGTCGCAGTAATATCGTTCAACTTTACAATTTGCTTCGCTCGACGTGCACGAGGACGTACCACATTTTTACTCAAGGATTAAAGAGGCAAATGGGTTGTTTGTTGTGTTAAAAGATATTTCTTTGTGCGTTTCCTAGCTTGCTGCGAGCAAGTGCTAGAGAGAACTAGATAACGATAGATGGTGCTAGATGTGGTAAACCCTCATTTGGTGGCAACCTGCCTTGATCACCAAAAGCAAATGATCAGAATTGGTTGTTGGCACACATTAACTTGATTTTTTTTTAGCAAAATAAAAATCACTAATTTATTGTTTGAAGGAGTTCAAGCAAGTTTTTGATTTAATCAATTTTTCCCCCAAAACTTGAGTAAACATTTAAAAGTTGTGGGACACTGCGTACACAAAAATAACTTGAAAATTATTTTAGTAGTATACTGTAGTTGGCTACAATTGCATATTTAAAAAGCTTTAACAGTACTTATAGCAACTTAGTACGCTGTTGTTTCATACTAAAGATAGATTCAACAGTAATTACAAGAACTTAGTAGTCGTCTATAGCATCGTCCCCCTGGGGCATGCCGATTTTGGTCGTGATCCGAGCACTTTTCAGTTTTCCTGCGTTAGTCGGCTATTGTATCATATTCAAAGTATCTGCCACAATAAGTAATTAGCCTAAATGACAACTTACTAGGCTATAGTTTCACGCTCAACATAGCTTCAATTATGGGAACTTGGTTGGCTTTCCTACTCAAAATATATTCAATTTTTCACGAATGATTCGGTCTTGTCATTTGCTAGCCTAATTGCTATTAGTCAAAGACATTTTGCTTCATAGATTTAAACAAAAACACTTGGCAGCTTTGCCTAAGCCTAAACGATTTTGAAGTTTGCACTGCACTAGTCCAGACTATGAAAGCACCCTTTCCACATGTGCAGTGGAGGCAGTTGCAGTGTGTAACTGTTCTGCGACATCGATGATCCCCTGGTCCACTTTGTCCTACTGTGAAGTCCACGATTCGAGTGGCTAGACCGAACTGACAACGTTTTGGATGAACATGTATTGAGAGAATGGTTTGGCTTTATATTTAATGAGCACTGGAACTATAGTTCGATAATTTTCATAGCCCAATTAATTGTTCCCAGAATCGTACCCTCTTTCGTAAGTCTTTACGCATAACAGATGGAGTCATAACCTTAACCAAATAATGAGCTAGTGTTTGCAGGAAACCTTTTTGCTTATTTATCTTATTTTGAATATTTCTTGTAGTTTTGCATTAATATTACATTACATTTTTTAAATGATTTAAATCAATGATTTTTATTGATGATTTAATCAATGATTTAATCATTTTGATTAAATCATTGCTAACCCTGCATTGCATACACACATTTTTCAAGATTTTGACGCATTTTTCCAGGCAAGAAATTTCATTATTATTTTCCAGGGTATTTCCACGTTTTCAAGGCCTCACACGAATCCTTAGTTACCTGTAGAGCTGTGCTAAGCACACTAAGACGATAAGTTTTTAACATTTTCCAGCAACGGCATTTAACCAAGTAGAATGCACCAATCATTAGCTGATCTATTGTGTGAAAAAGTAAAAATGTTAAAAACATTTGACTATAAGCAGTAAGGTTTCACATGGACTAAACAGTACATCAACACTGCAGTATCTGAAATCTTACAGGAAAGTTCATTTGTGTTCCTTTGCTGTTTTGACTTCGAATCAGTTAAACCTTACCTTAAGCATCACACGAGTTCGTTTTTGTTTTCTAATCAATTCTTTTTGCAAGAGGAAGCGGCTGCAACCGGGGGTTTCCACAGGGGTACTAACTACTGGAATCGAATCCCACGTTTTCAGAAGTCTTTTAATGCCAGGTAAGGTAACCCAATCACCAACCGGGGTGAGGGGAAGGGAACATACATAAGCCCCCCCTCCCCCTTACTTATACTTTGCCGTCATTTTGAACATTTTTAATAAATGAGCAGGCAGCCCAGTCTACACTAACTTGGGGGAACCCATTGGCACAGGATTTTCTAGGCCAGTCTGCACTAATCATATTCATAAGTTGGGTGAAACCCATCAATGCAGTATCTTTTGCTAGTCTAGTCTGCGCTAATCACATTCACTACATTGGGGGAAACCCATTGGCACAGTATTTTTTATAGTTTAGTCTACCCTAATCACATTTTCTAACTTGGGGAAACCCAAAGGCACGGTAGGCCTATCGTTTCCTAGTCTAGTTTGTACTAAACACATTCATTAACTTGGGGAGAAGCCATTCGCACAGTATTATGTTTGTGAAAGATCTGAAGACAAAAACGTGGGTTTGAGTGATTTATCCCTTGTTTTTATTAGGAGTGGTTGTTTCATAAGTGCACCATGTTCGTATCTGTTGATGTCTTTCATCCATGTTAAACGACGTTTGTATGGAACTTATAAGTATGTTTGTTTGGTCATTCATTTGGTAGATTTTTTTTAAATTCTAAAGAGTGCTTCTGTGGGAGTTTATTTGGAGTTTGTCTCGTAACCTTCGTTAAAATAATCGAAATGCTGTACGCCTTTGTCCTAGAGCACACCACTACAAAGTTGTTAAGTTCAGCACGAGAGCAGCAGAAAAGTTCATCATGATCCATTCACTTCACATTTTCTCTGGGTAGATCCAGAACAGAGAACTGAGCAGCAACTGCACCAAGCTCAGCGAGGTGGCAAACGTGTTGTTGCCATGGTAACATCAATAGTGGTTCCGTATGTATGACACCGTTTGGTTAAATGTGGAAAGACCTATCAGTCCAGGACTGTAAGATAAGAAGTCCTGTGGAAGAAACAATTTCCCTGAGGCTTTTTAGCTGTCATTGTTGCTTCATTCTGAGTCAGCCGAACCAAAACCAACACCGTGTTGACATTTTAAAGTAGTTGACAGCATCGACGACAGTATATTTTATGACGACTGTATATTTTATACAGTCGTTTTCAACTTACCACTCCCTACACTCAAATAGTGAGTTGCCTGTTCACACAAAAAAAAAAAAACCCACTTACATGGCATTCAACTTTGCAATGATGACTATTGACGTGATAGTGGGCTGAGATGACAAAACAGTTCAACTGCAATGATCACCGTAAATTCTTTCTACAATCCTCTGTTATCTAACGGAGGTTGTGCATGCACACACAAGCAACCTTCACGAATGTGACTTGTGTGGCACTTGCCATTTGGTCAGTATACCTTAAAATGCACTCGCCATTGACCATTACCTTCTCGCCATGTCGAAACAATTTCAGCAGTTGTCCTGCTATTTAATGCTTAAATGTTGTTTGCGTTAATCTAACTCTCCAGTTAGCTAAAATGGCTAGCGACAGTAATGTATACTTTGCTGGAGAGAGCCCTTGCTATTCTGCACGCAACGCTGCAAACCGCTCGCTTCTAGCTAATACGGTTCCCGAGATATGACAATTTAAGCATCAGGGTTTGTTTATCAGTTGCCATTTGGCGAGCAACACTAAATTTCAAGTCGCCAACTGCTGAGCTTTCCTCGCCATTTGGCGAGTAGTGTCCGACATAGGTGAAGGTTGCACACAAGTTATTATACTTTCTCTCTGTTTGCCTCGGTGTGGCAGCGATGCCTAAAAAGAACCTAAGACTCATAGTTTCATGACTTAGAGGAGAAACGCCATCCAAGCGTAAACAATGTGGAGGAGACTTGATTACAACACAAATTTTAACTTATCCACGAATGACCATTGTGATGTAAAGTTCGAATCTAATGTTTGATGTTTTGTCCTGTTTACCCGCGGCACGGCAACCATGCTTAAACAGAACCTTAGACTCTTTCAATTTTTTCCACAGTCAACAGTGATCGAATCGTGATTGTGTAAAATCAAGTTACCAACCTTTCGCCCTGTTTGCCCCGTGTGGCAACCATGCTTAAAAAGAACCTAAGACTCCTAATGTCACTACTTACAGGAGAAACACCAACCAAGCGTAACAATGTGGATGAACCTTCATTAAACACATTCACTTAATCCACGTATAACTACTGTGTTGTAATGTTAACTTGTCAAATCTCACATCTGATGTTTTTCTCGTTTCCCTCGGCACGGCGACTACGCCAAAACGGAACCTAAGATTCCTAGTTTCAGGACTTAGAGAAGTACCAACCAAGCGTAAACAATGTGGAGGAGTCTTCATAACAATCTTGGCCCCTGTAAGACCATTGTTTTGCAATGTTAACATATGTCTAATGAAGGAATCTTCTGTCTGATGAAGGAATCACACCAGTGAAGATCTAAATATTACGCCTACACACCCTGTGCGTTACGGTTTTTCATTGTCTGCACTATTTTGTTGTGTTCACTTTGCACTGAAATTTAGTTCAAACCAAAATTGAAAAAAAACACGGAGAGCAAAATGCAATTTTTTTAAATTTTACTTACGGCGTTACTGGTGTTGATGTCAGTGCTGCCTTTGAGGTATTCCAACACCTTTTCGAGATTGCCGGCTCTTGCGGCCCGCAAGAAACTGGCGTTACCATCGGTCTAAAAAAAAATAGAAAGAAAATACTTGTGTTAAAAGAAAGTAAAGCTTGGTAAGTACAGTACAGTACAGTACAAGAGTTGGTACAACTGATTTGGCACAATTGATTTCTACCTAATTTTCTTTTTCAGACGGCAATTTTTCCCGCCACTTTTACATGACACTGTTACAGTGGTTTCTTCATTTGCTTTTCGAGAACTCTGATTTCTGTTGCTACTTAACTAAACATCAGACCATTCAATTCACTCAACTATTCACAACCACATTAAAAAAAATACGCAATTTAAGTTTTCTAATAAATGATCCTTTTTTTCAAGGGCAAAATAATTTTTGGTTTAACTTCGCAAGCTTGCAGTTCGTTTTTGTACGTTCCTCTAATTTACTAAGAATCTAAATTAATAATCAAAGTTTACATCATGATGTCCTAATTTCGTATTACAGTTTAATCAAGTGGTTGCAGCCTAGTCACAACCGGACTTCTGTACACTTCCATCACTTTTGGGCCACTTCCGCTTTATACTGGTTTTTTTTTTTTTTTTATATTAATTTTAACTTAATTTGTGTATGCTGAACCGTTGATCTCTATCTGGTACCGTTTCATAGATGGTAGGTGCACTTCTCGGCTACTTCTGGGCTAATACGCGTTTAGCTGCATACATTACTTCAAACAAAATACAACGAAAATGTTGAGGTGCACACCTCTATCACACACTGCAACATTGAGCTCTATCGTATAATTATTATAGTATAACCTAACAGTAGTATCCATCACAATTGCCGGTTAAAAATATGTTAGGCCTATAGTTTTGGATTTTAGGCATTGTTAGCTTTGGTCTTCGGGGCTGAGTTGTGAGAGAGCTCAGCCTGGTTGCTGGAGGTTTGCGGATCTGGTCGAACCCCTGGAAAGGGGATCTTGGCAAAGTCCCTGCCAGGACTGCCGGCCAGGGTAGCATGAGAGGCTACCATGCTCCTTCAGCAGCTATGGGAACTATTCTGGACAATCTTTCGGCCCCTACGATGATCGCAGGTTTCCCGGATCGAATCCCCGGGTTGGCACCTCCCTTTAGCAGATATTTCTTCTTCTCTAAAAGTCTGGTAATGTTCAAAAATTGAGCCGGTTCAGCCATACAAGCATTAAGTTGCTTCGGCTGACTTAAGGTTCAAAAAATTAATTTAAAAATTAAAATTAAAAAAATTAAAAATTTTAGGCCTGATTTTCACCTGCCATTTTAATTTCGTAAGTGGCAGCTAATGGTGAATTGGGTTCGAATGTAGGCCTATTCATTCACACAACATGGTGCTGAGATGCTAAAGCGTGTCGTTAATGAAAGGTTAATTTTTTTATTTTTTTTTACGGTCGCGTGTCTTCCTGTAGTGGTTAGATGCGACGATGAAATGTTGTTATTTCATTTAGTTACGTCGACAAAGCGTATTAGCTGTAAGGAAGCAATGATGATAGACCGACGTAAACAACAGGGCAAACAACAGCTAGAAAATGTGTGGTTTAATGCAAAAAGTCATTACTCTTTTAAAAAAAAATATGAAATACACATCAGCACAACAGGTAGCTTCAAAAAAGAAACCTATTGCTTCAACCCCAGCCTAGATTAAAGGAAAACAGTACAATTCATTGGACAGCCACAATGAAGGTTATGTCAAAGACCTACAGTAAGGTAAATAGCCGGTGACAAGGAAGGCATTATCAAATGCAGGTCAATTTGGGAGATCTCCCATTCTTTTTTTTCTTCTTGCAGAGTCTATGCAACGATAAGACAATAATAATTATCTCCCTGAGAAATAAAATTGTGTAGCTAAGAAATGTCAACACAACCTTTTTTTGCAACGACAAATCTAATGAAAATGCGGCTAAGAACACGCAGGAAGGTATAGATGCTATTTTTTGTCTTCCTAAAATAACTAAAAGGACAATACCTTAAAATGTACCGTGAAGTAAAAGTTTAAAAAATCAAAAAAGACCATGAAAAAACTGCAAACACTGTTTAAAAATTCCCCTCATTGCCCAACATTCGCTGGAAAAACCAAACTCTCTCTTCGTAAAATAATCCACAAACTTCTATATTTAGTTATTCACAGATTTAGTCTTAAAACAGCTTTCAACGTCACTCGGAAGTACGTTATTTTACTGCAGTTTTACAGTAAAATCTTGACATTATTTTCCTGGCATAGCTTACACGGTCGAATTTCCCTGACTAAACGCACAAAATCAACTAAAGATAATGTGGCAACATTCTTAAGTAAATTTATTGATTCTTTTACATAACGAGCGTATGCAGCTTCGCTACATTTTTATATCGAGCTTCATCAATATTTAACTGCATGTGAAAATAAAAGCTGACAACAGCATTGCCTATTGAGCTTTGGCATTTTCTGCGATGTTATCTACGCGTTTAGCAGTATACATTACTTCAAGCAAAATATTTGTCAATTTTGTTCCGCTTTCATTCCACGCACAATTAATTTCCCAGACAGACTTTGCGTGAAATATTCCCAATTTCTCTGACCCTTTTATTCCCCTAACTCTCCAGATATTGTTAACCCAGAACAACGATCAGAGAATTTGCTAAAGATAACCACCTGATATTTAATATGCCCCTTAAGATAACAATGGTAGAATGATTTCTGACACGCCGACATTCAATGGTTTGTTTTTGATTCGACAAACCCGAATTGGAGCGATCTTAGGTACTCATACTCGCTGTTACATGCGATGTTTTCTAAACGCTAGAAGCAGACCTTTACGCGAGAATAATCAAATTTTGGAAGTACGAGAAATTACGAGAATGTTGTAGCAGTGTTTACAATTATAGGGCAGCGTCATGTGACGTCATTTTGGCTACGAGATACAATTTGGTGGGCATAGCTACAAGGTGCACTAGATTAAACTGTAAGGGAAAAAACGGCACTTCTAGTCAAGACAGTGCTTTGAGAGCGGATTTCTTAGGCTTAAAAGAACGTTGTTTTCTCCAACAACAAAAATCATGCGTTATAGGCTTAAGAAATTCAGTCTAATAGCATTGACTTCAGTAAGACGACCTTCCTTTTTCCAACCAGTGCACCTTGCAGCTAACCCAGTAACTGGCTCCACCATAGAGTTATACACAATAATACTACGTCGTGTCACTGCCCTATTGCGATGTTTTGTTCTTTAGGCTTATTGTTATTTATTATACATTTAGCTGCTTATGAATTACATATTCCTTTAGTCGAAACTGAAAACTCATCGTAAATAAACAACGGCAGACTAAGAAATTGCTTTCGGCGACCGAGGAGATCGTATTGCTTAAATACACCCTTACGGTGGCGTAAAGTTTGTTACAGTTATTCATGAATTTCAGTGTTTAATCACAAACATGTAAAATTATCTAACCTTTACACCCACTAAGATCTCAACAATTTTTATCCAGGATTACACAACACTAACAGCAGGACAGAAAGAAGAAGAAGAAGAAAAAAAAAACAAGTTCGCGGCTGGCCCACTTTCACTTTCACCTTCTCCATGTGAGTTACGTCACCTGCACGCGAATGCTAGGCCGGTTGGGATGCCTCTCGTGGGCCCGCCACGCCCCCTACTTGCTCGTCTGCCAAATAACAACAACAACATGTTGACTATTACTAACTACAAATTTCGGTTTCAGCCCGATGGAACATCAAATCAATCTTATTTGTTAATTTGCATGCAAACAAGCAAAATGCCAGCGTCCAATTATGACTAAACGCAGCCAGCTGTTACGAATTGGGAGTCCTGCGCGAACCGCCACGCCCAAGCAATTGAAATTTATTTAATCCACACTGCTTTGTACTGGTGCGAAGAATTTGTTTGGCGGCTAAAAAACGTTAAGTGTAAAGAACTTTCGCTTTAAAATTCATATTCAGAGAGAATGGAAAATAAAAATAAAATAAAATCGTTCACTACGCTTTTTATACCAGTTTATCGACATATGCCTCTAGCCAGGCTAATTAACCTCAATACTTTCAAGCAAGATTTGAACAGGGGTTAGAGTTAACACGTGGACTTTTTTAGGCATAAAATTTGAGTTGGCGAAGCAAAGAAACCTCCAAGCAATTAATTAAAATACAGAAATCCAATCTTATTTTAATCAATTACCTACAGGTAAGTGGAAAAAAGAAGAGAAACAGTCGAATTCACACCTTTTTTTTTTTAATTGCTAAGGCTGTTTTGGCACAGAGGGGGTCAATTTTGCTAGAAATACCTAGGTTGTTTTACATGCCACAATCGACATGAGCGTAAGTGGTTTCCAGGAACCTTCTCGAGTGAGCAGAGGTTGGATGAGATGTGCATAATTATTGCGGCTAGCCGGAGTTTTATTGCATTAACATTTTACATATGTTAATATAAATGTACACCGGTGTATTCCGATTTCGCCGAATCCCGTTTTCCCGAATAATTGTTTTCCACATTACGTGCCTTGCTCGCGCTACCGCGCTCGCTGCGGCTAAAAATATAACATCAGAAACCGCAACCAGCAGGATTCGGCGAAACAGGACTTGCCTTTCGCCGGATTTTAATCAGGGCTTAATTTTCGGCGAAACGGGTCAACCAGGTTAAACGGGTTGAGGTGCTGCAAAGGCATTCAAGTTTAATAGTGCACGTCAACGGCCGGAACGGCGAAATAGGCAAAACTGATGATTTGATTGGTTTTTAAAATTTAATTTTCACATTATCTCGTTTGAGAGTTTCACAAAGCACAAAAGGTGACCACAATTTCAAGGATTTTATTTTTTTCCCCCCAGAATAGTCATAATTAGGTTATGGGCCAAAACAGGTCGAAATGGCTATTTTGGCCTATCTTTGATGTTAAATTATACCCATAGTCTTGAATAAAAGTTAAATTCCTTTTAATTACGCCATTGTTTACATGGTTTCTGAGAATATCAAATGAGATAATCTTAAAATTAAATTTTAACCAACCAAATCATAATTTTTGCCTTTTTCGCCGCTCCGCTCATTGATGTACATGTCTTGAAGGCATTTGTGGCACTTCAAGACATGACCTCAGAGCGATGAAATTTTTGTTTTCTGGAATAATCCACGGTAAAAATACCCCGTAAAGGTTTTTACCATAAAAGTACGTGCAAACATGTCACTCGTGCTACGATTAGTCCACGCATGCGTTAACTTCACGTGCAACACCTTGACAACGGTAAAGCGAGGAGGGATTTCTTCAAGCCAAGGCCGACTGGGGAAGAAATCGTGTGTCTCAATTCCTGGCTCAACGCCAGTTCACGCACGTCGGAAAATTTACGCCTTTTTTAGCATTAACTTCGATTGGATAAAATACGATTTTTGGTGATGTGCCTGGAGCAGGGAAACGAAACCTATAATTTCACCTCCATGACGACCTTGCGACAAGGGATGGACTATGTAGCTTGGAGACTCCCACGTCCAATTCTGTACGCTCTACGTTAATCAATTACGATAATCCCTGTTTATTCTCCTCCCCGCCCAACAAGTAACCGCAATAACCAAATAATCACTAACTAAAAATAACATCGTACTGCTGCAACCTACTGACAGACCTCAAAGATCGCGCAGGGCAGCCAACGTTTAAAACAACCAACCAATCTAAACTAGGTTAACGAGAAATCAACCAGCACTGATGGTATATTTAGAACAACTCTACTACTAGCTGCGTTTGTTTTTCCCTCCATCACACCCACACTTGCAAACACGAAAAACGATTAGCCTAGCTGTACAAGCGTACTACAGCAAAATCAAACAAAAAGAAAAAAAAAGCATCCTTACCACCACCCCCGCTGTTAGGGAGAGACCCTCCTCAATAGCCATGGTGAAAGTTAAACGAGAAAACAACGTCTGCTGCAGAAAACAGACCAACGCTGGCGTAGGGCGGGTCCAGAGACGGAAGACTCAGCGCCGACCAGTGCCAGATACTGGAAACACCATGCCATGCTGACCCATATATTACAAACACTATAACTTGCCAGCAAAGCAAGTACCAGCAAAACACAATTGAAAAAGTGTTTGAAATTGAATCGTGACATTTGCTCGCTATTACAATGCTTTCTAGAAACATTAAGTGACTTTACGTGTCGTGAACAAGCATATAATTATTTGTATTAGACTTCTGCAGCTTGTTTAGTAATGAAAATTTTAAGCTGTACTGAAAAAGGGTAGGAATTTGGTAATGGTTGGCAAGTCGCAGAGAGCTGTAATGCTGCACTGCCCCAACCACTATTAATGATTTTTTTTCTCTCTTTTTCACACGAATAGCGTGTCGTGATTGATTGGTTGATTGACAGCTGGACAACTGGCAACCCCCAATGCGAGTATCGCTTAGCAAGACAAAAATCGTATTGTAATCCAGTTCAACTCAGGTATTTAATAAGTTATAAAAAAAAATTGCTTCAAAAAATGGTTAAATGTATTTAATTTAATTTAATTTAATTTAATTTAAAGCCCTGAACGGAGAAAGAAATTTGAAGCGATGACATGCGTTACGATGTACCAAAGAAGTCAAAATCCCCTATTTGTGGGACTGAAATTTCAGTGCTCTTTTTTTTTTGACGTCGTTTGTAGACCATATCGTTTCGTGCCACGTTATAATTAAGGCACTCTTTTCAGGCCTTATGTTTCATACAGACGAAAGATCCCTTATTATCAAGAAATTGAGACGCCCTTTTAAAACAAACTTGGAAAATTGAAAGAACGTAACTTCTCACGGTTTTCGAGCATCCTGCGCGAAATAGGCTTTGCAGCATTACCTAAGTCAGAGTGAACGTAGCTAAACCGTTTCTCACGATGGGGAAAATAGGACAATGAATACTTCTGCAACATTGACACACGTTTCAGCAAACTTCGCAAACCAGAGCCACACAGGAACACCCAGCAGGAGGAATGCACCTTTAAGTTTTAAGGTTGAACGACAACAATTTGTTTATTTTATTTCGATTTAATTAATTACTAAAAAAATTCGAAAAGTCTGGTTTAGAAGATTTGCGATTTAAATCATATTTTACCAACGTTTAAGTCAATCGCTAAACCAACCAGGTTATTTCTACTATCTTTCAAGCGTATAGTTTTTCGCCACTGGGTCTTTTTCGAGTTAGGATCCGTTTACGCTTGCGACTCGCCTTTGCATTCTCGCAGCTTGAAGCTAAAAATTGTCTGAAATTCCAACATGGCGTCGGTTTTAGTCTGGCGGCACGCTACGAAAACATTCAATAATGTGAGTTCAGAAAATTGTTTCGTCAGGAGGAATTCTTGATCGTATTGTCAAAGATTGTAAGACTGCAAGGATTTATTCAAACGATGTTGCAATTAGCTAATCCAAGTAACGTTGTTATCATGGCAACGACACCTTTGCCATCGCGATTAAATTCTAGCTGCGAGATTGCAAAGACGCGTCAGTGCATAAACGCGCCCTAAAGTGGATAGGTCAGTGACAACGTAGTATTATTGTGTATAACTCTATGCTGGAGCCTTAATGGGTTAACTGCAAGGGGCACTGCGGAGAGAAACAGAAGGGCGTCATATTGAAGCCGATGCTGTGAAGAGTGATTTCTTAGACCTAAAACGCGCGATTTTTGTTGTTGGAGAAAACAACGTTATTTTAAGCCTAAGAAATCCTCTCTTCCGTTGTTTTTTCCTCCATTTGTGTGTAGTGCACCTTGTAGTTATGCTCTCCAAAACCCATACTCATGACAATGTCACTTGCTCTATATTATTATCAGTGATATTGTGCGTATTTGTACCCCATACTGTAGGTTCCCTTACAAACGCAGCAAACCGAATAGGTAAGAATAGGGTACCAACAGTTACTGTGCTTGTGAACACATTACTCCCGGCTTGTAAGTACAACGCTTTCAGTTTCGGTTTCAACTAATGAGGATTTTTGTCACAAAAGCAAGTTATTTTTTTCCATCAATAAAATTCCCCTTAATATAGTCATGTCACCCATAGTCATAATGGCACAACCGATGCACGCCATACACTCAAAAACACCACGTGCGTCGGGAAGGCGTTACCATGGCAACGCGGCAGGAACACACGGCTCTCTTTGTCATTAAAAATCATAAATATTCAAACAAAAAAACGGAATGTACCTTACCGTGCAGTGGGCGAGAAGGCAGGCCAGGCCGCAGGCAAAGGCAGTAAGCACGAAACCCACGGCCAAGGCCGGCACCAGAAGCATCCTGACAAAACCACTCTTAATCCCATGGATAAACGAACGCAAAAACAAACACACAAATGTTCACTCCTTTGCCCAGGGAGGACGAAGCAGACCCACGAAACGATCACGCCATCCCACGCACCCAAACGCCTCCTTTTCCTCCTCAGAGAACGTCTTGTAATGCAACTTTTATGTCAAGGGGGAGCCGGAATATCATTTGTCGCGAATTACGACATAATTCTTTTCATCAAACACGATCATGGTTAACGGGAATTAGAACCCGTCGCGCCGTTGGATAAAGAAATAATAACAATAAAAAAAAAACGTAGTACAATGTGATGTTAAAGTTAAACACTGCTCGGTCGAAGTCTGGTGTTTGACCGACTTATTCAACACCACACCCCCACATGTGCCAAAAGTTAATGTCTTAGTGATGGCAAAACATCTGTTTTCGCTGCTTACTGGCGGCAGAAGTTCGCTATCCAGACTTCTAACCCCCACAGAATGAGCAAGGCCGTTTATTCCTCAAGAATAAACAACATGCCATGGGCATGCAAAACGTGAATCCTCAGACATAATAACCTTGCCATTTTAAAACGGGCGGTGACTCAAACCACTCACTAAACAAACCAAGCATGAACTTTACGTAAAGGAAAATCTTCCTACGCTATTACGGAGTAACTCACTAACAATACGTAAATAAAGTTGTTAATTTATTGCGGCAAAAAAAAATAAAGTTAAAGGCGCAGTTGTAGGCAGTAGTAAAAAAAAATAACCCACAGCTTCCAAGAGTAATAATAATCTGAGAACACAATGAAACCGACAGTGCGAACTCTCAAGGAACTAAACTGTCGTTTCTTTTAGTGAGTAGTACTTTATTTTTACGAATTTATTAATTCCCAGTTTACATAAATATTTTGAGAACCACTTTTGTAGAATCTGTAAGAGTACAGCTACAATGTGCCAAACAATAATAAAAAGTAAATTAACGGAAGTACCGAAATCTCGAAAGTAATAAATTAACAGCCCAAAAATGTACAAATAAATGCGAAATTTGCAAATTATTGATATATTTGGTGATAAAAATTCCTTATTTCTCTATTTTTAGTATTAAAAATTCCTTACTTCTCTATTTTTAGTGTTAAAATAATCCTTATTTCTCTATTATTGGTGTTTAAAGTTCCTTATTATCCTATTTTTGGTGATAAAATTCCTTATTTGTCTATTTTTAGTGTTAAAATAATCCTTATTTCTCTACTATTGGTGTTAAAAGTTCCTTATTTGTTTATTTTTGGTGCTAAAATAATCCTTATTTCTCTAATATTGGTGTTAAAAGTTCCTTATTTGTCTTTTTTTGGTGTTAAACATTTCTTGTTTCCTACTTTTTTCCCTTAAACCCGCACCTATGCTTGAAGCTAAATTATAGCTTCTGCTGCAAATACGAGAAATTGATAGTGTACACAAATTATAATAAATGCGATGTTTTGGGAGCCTGATTGGAACCGTCCACAAGCATGAACTTCACAATCTAGGGATTGTAAAGTTGCGTTTATATTTGAAAGTAATAAATTAACAGTCAATAGGTGCACAAATAATTTTACAAAAATTTGCATAGAGGCATAACTGCCCATTAAAAATTCCTAAAAGATAAAAAGAAATTGTAAAAACTGCAAGTCCTACATCATTTTTATAGCGTCTAGTGATTAACAGCAAGATCAAAAGTTTCAAAAAAAAGTAGGGAATGTTTAAAAAAATACAGGGAATGTTTCCAAAAATATAGGGAATGTTTCCAAAAATGTAGGGAATGTTTCCAAAAAAGCAGGGACTGTTTCCAAAAATATAGGGAATGTTTTCAAAAAAGCAGGGACTGTTTCCAAAAAAGTAGGGAAAGTTTCCAAAAAAAAAATTAGAAACTCTACGACCCCTGTAGTATACACAAATTATGCGCATAAGTAATCATCAAAATATAACCAAAGTAATCCACTAACATTATTGCATAATTCGGTAGCCAAGTTTCCCAAATAACAAAAGACCCACAGAAATGTTGTTTACCCCGTCTACTTACAAGCCAACCGTCTTGAAACAACATGGGTGGAAAATGCGTTCGTTTTCATCCAGTTCCAAGATAATACTAAACAATTTTTCTTTCCTTTTTCGCTCGCTGGCTTTTCTCTGTTCTTTTTATTTTCCGAAAGGGCCAATTTCAAAGACAAAGAAAAAGAAAAAATGGCAAGAGAAGAAGAAAGTATCTTCAATTGTTTCCATTATGTAATCAAGCCTTCAATTTTATGCAACAGGATCGCTAATCCGAACTTGATCTTTGGTTTGTATGAATTGCAAAACCGATCAAAGTATGTTCCAGATGTTTATCTTTCCGCCAACCAGCAGCCGGCATTTTCACTTTCCTCGGCCTTGGGAAAGCGGGATCATACTGGGTCATCAGGTTGGTTGGTTACAGCAAAGTGGATCACCTGTGCCTCTTCACCAACGTAACTGGGGCATCTACGGCGCGGCACAGACCGACAACGCCATCCAGTGGACGGTTTGGTAACTATTTTGCTACATAATTATGGAACTACTACATCTAGCGATAAATCCAAGAATTTCTATGGTTGGGGACGAGAGTTTGTGACTGAGACCTCCTACTGAAGCGTCTTAGATTGAAAAGGTAAAAAAAATGAGTTCCCTGACAGAAACAGCAGGCCCACAACAGTCATACACACGAAGCTGAATTTAATTTTCGGCAAATTTTCTTGACTTGTTCACAATAAAAGAATTAAAAAAAAAAAGAATTATTAGTTCCGTCTAAGTTTATAGAGGGCGCCATGAGTTTTACGTGGGAATTTCTACTCAGTTTCTAGCCTAAAATTAAACTAAACTAAACGAAACTAGCTTGTATTTAATTGTGATTTAGTTTAGCTTAGTTGTAATTTAGTTTACTTTAGATAACTGACAAACGAGCAAAAATTACCAGGTGGAACGCGTGGCGCCCTCTGTAAACTAGGATGGAACTAATAGGAATTAATGTAACACGTTTCAATAGGGACTTTTTAGAGATACAAATTTGATTAACGTCCTTTTTAACTCTAACTTTAACCACTGGGTGGCGTAACTCCTATCCACCCAAAACCAAAACTGGTACAAGAGAAAGCCGCAAAGTTTCCGAAATAGG
>JAHWFP010064173.1:42349-72994 GCA_023313725.1 Lithobius niger
TACCGCCAGAGCTCCGCGTAGGATGGGAAGAAGTAAGACGGTATATCTAGTTAACTTTCTAATCTATGGTAGAAGTCAGTGGTTGGTTGGAACCTAATGGTGGAGCAGCAATGAGCTGCTACACGATATAACCATGTTTTAATTACTACGTTTTCCTCTGATTTTTAGTAAGCATATTTGGAATGGGTCTAATAACTCACGGTGTGTATTCATATCGCATTGTTTTTTTGATCCAGTGTTTGTGTAGGTGACCAAGCCGATAATTATTATTCTGCTTGCCATATTGATGTCATTGTCCTACCATTTTTTAAGCAGTACATCCTTATTTACGGCACCAAAATATTTTTCTAAATAATCTGGTTTAATACCACGTCCAACGTCACCAACTACAGATTGGTCGTTTGATACGCGGTCACGTGATACGCGCGACGTGGCAGAGAGAGCAGGTTTACGTTTAACACAACCGCTGCATACAATATTCTATTTAATTTTAAGAACGGATTCGACACTTTTCGTTTTTGATGCTCATATATTCTTAAGTTTTTGAAGAACTAACATTCGGTCCCCCCCCCCCCTTACAAACAAAATATAGGCCTACTTCTATAAACTGCAACATGAATTGTTTAAACAGCCGCTAACCCACAGGTAACTACCAGGTTGTGTCCTGAATACGAGTCGTAAATTCAGGCGCTCAAAATAAATCATGACGTCATAAAACACTTTCCTCCTCCGCCTCACTTTCCCGTCCCGCCAAAACACAGTGACGTCATCACTAATGAGGTGCACCGCACGAGAGAAATGCGGAAGGACACGTCCATTCGATATTTGGGTGTGTTCCGGTTAATGGCAGACAGGGGGACAAAAGCCAAGGCCTCCCTCACACGTGACAATGCTGTTACGTCATCAAATTAAGGGTGATGTCATTTCCGACCCACGACAGATGCTCAGCCCCGCTGACGTCAGCATGGAGTCGGGTGCCAATCGGGACAAAAACGGTAGCAAAATGATCTATGAGTAGGCCTACTTGACGTTTGTGTACTATCACATTAATGGGCCCTTCAAAATTGCATCAAACGAAAGCGAAGCTGTTTTGAATTTAAAACTCGAATAGAAGAATTTATTGTTAGTCTTATCTCACTCAATAAATCAAAACTAAATGAGTTGCGTGAACAATGCACTACACAGTCATAAGGAAAATTAAGCACATATTTGTCAACCAACCCAATCACACAACTGTAGCTCTGCTTTCCTTAAAGAAAATAATGCGCAAAAATTCGTTTCTTACGTAAATTAGAAACACCTTCTAAAGAACAAATAAAAATAACGGAATTTTAAAGCCTCGTGCACTTTTCATATACTACATTTTTGCTCAAATGTGGATGTGATTAACTTGGCTAAAAGGATTAACCTTGGCGGCCTTTTCCTGGATGAATGATATCACTACCTTCAAAGGCCGACCCTTTTTGGAAACTTGGCAGCTTCTCTTATACCAGTTTTAATTTTGGGTGGTTACTATATCAGTAAATATAATTTCTATTGCCGTTCTGAGATATCCAATACCTGACAATTTGTAGCATTCTTCCCCGAAGTATGCATCGGAGAAGAATACTATAAATTTTCTGGTATTGTATATTTCCTATTAGGCAGCAGAAACTATTTTTAGCCGGGCAGGCAGGAGGGCCGGCAAAATACTGTTACAAAAGTTTTGAAAAGCAGAACTGTACTTGCTTAGATAATATTAAATATCCAAATATTGTGTATAACAAAATTGAAAGGGTAATTACAAAAAAGTACGATACTAATAAAAAATTTTGGAGGGAAAAAGAACCCAGCAAAATATGCCCTGAAAAATGAATGGATAACTAAGGAATTATTAGACCGAATATATTTTTTTTTAAATTAAAAAAGCTCTGGACAAAAATGTGTAAAATAAAAAATTCAACTATGTTATATTTTGAACTAAAAGAAAAAAACATGCAAATTAAATCTGAAATAAATAAAACGAAACAACTTTTATAACGAATTCTTTAGAAAAATAAAAAATGATAGTAAAAAATCATGTAGGCAGCAGAAAAAGTAGAGAGTATTAAAAAGATTATTAAAAGAAAAGTCAATAGATTTATGCCAAAAATTACCAAAAAAAATTTTCAAAAGGTTGATAACGTTCTTTTTCATGTTATACGAAGACTGAATTATATACATAATATTAAATGTTGTTAACACGATGTCAATAAAACCAACTGAATACGATATAGACAAAAAGAAATACTAAATATTTTTGTTTAGAAAAAGGCTACAGGTTATGACAGTTTCCAGTTTGAACATTATCTCCATACACCCCAAAAACACTTATTCTTTTCATGGGTCAAGCTGATTTTACTGCAATTATAAATACAGAAATTTGGCGTAAAAACATAAAAAAAAAGTCCTGTGATCTGTTTATAAAAGAGGTAAAAAGTATGATATGAATAATTATAGACCATTGCTCTACTACGCTACTAGTATGCAATAAAATTATTGAAATATTGAAATAACCAAATGCAAAACTTCCTACAAAAGTTTGAATTTATTTATGTTAAACAATTTGGATATCAAAAATAAAAAACCAAGAGAAAAATTGATGTATTAAATGTTCCGAAGGTGAATTTGTGGGAGCCATCTTACTGACTTAATGAACGCATTTCATATTCCTGATAAAGGAGTGTAAAAGGGAAAAACTAAGCTTACATGAAATGATGGGGGGGGGGGGGGGGGGGCAACAAATTGAAAACAAATAGAATGTGCTGCGTCAGAATTGGTGATAATACGGATGAATGGAAATACCATACGATTATGACGTGCCACAAGGCTTGATTCTAGGCCCTCTATTATTTGTTATAGCACATACATAAACGATTTAAGACAAATCAGTTGGAACAGATATTTAACACTCCATAATTTTTCATGTTCTCAATACATGAAAAAAAGTAGTGTGATGAAGGATTTACAAAACTTCAATAAAATGTGCAATTATTTCAGGAATCATGATCTTAGCATAAGCATTAAATAAATATATTTTATACCAATCAAACATCAGCCATGGAAATAGGTAAGGTATCTACAACAGCGAATGGTGACAGCTGAATAATGACAAACTCATTGCAAAGAAATTCTGCTGAAAATCGAACAAAATACTAAGGTTCTGATATTGATACGAACTGGAAATTTTAGCAACTCACTGCAGATTTGTAAACTAAAATTAGAAGAATATAACAATAATATATAAAATTAGAGCTATTTTAGATAGGCACAATAAGAAATTAATATATGAAACCTATAATGAGGTAAGCTATAACAATTTATACAACCACGTCTAAAGGATTAATTGAAAAGTTTACAAAAACTGTTAACTAAAACTGCTAAAATTCTCTTTAATAAAAATAGAATTCAAAGGAGCGCAAAGGAAACATTGACTGAATACATTTTACGACTTAAGAAGAAATGTTAATGGATTATATTTTAATAGTGAAAAATTACAAGAAAAAAGATTGAAAAGAAATTATAATGAGAGGTGTAAGAAATAATAATTGGTTCAGTATGCCTTCATACAGAAATTCATATAGGAAACGTGGTATGGGCCATGTAATCCCGAACGGATTTAATAAATTACCAATGGAATTAAAGCCTGGTTGTCACCGAATGAAAGTCTGTATAATCCAGCACTATCTAGTGCAGGCTTGCAGCAGGCAAAGGAATGCACAAAGACATTTCTTTTAAAGAAACAAACAAGCACAAGCTTCCTTGAAGAGTGAACGAAAATTTGGTATTCCCTCGAGCACCTGTGAACAAGGTTAACGATATCATGACTAGATGGCGCCACGGTCAATATTTTAGATTTTCTGTTGGTGACAACCTGCCTTTAAGGAACTTAAAGTGTCCGCGGCCTATCTTGAGTTCACTGCAGATCTTGAGTTCACTGCAGAACGAACACAGATAATCGATTGTACGTTTTTGGTAGCAGAGTGCCTTGTTGATATCCATGATGGTTAAAAAAAACAATGGCGGCCGTCGATTAAAGTCGCCTCCTCCAGGAAGACGTAGCCGCTCATAAAATACTTGCAGGACTCAAGATATGCTGCGCACACAATAAGAGTGTAATTTTAAGAAAGAAATTAAAAACTGGATTCTAAAATAAGGAACTATATTATTTCTTCGAGTATAGGAACACTACACGTATTTTCTTTACGAATTACATGTTTTAGTTGATTTTGTAATAATGAAAAAGATTGCATAAATGCAGCTATTTCCTTGGCAGCATGCTACCGAATAGTGTGCCAAATAAGTGAAATAACTTAAAAGCAATTGTGGAGATTTACCCATTCCAAAAATTCTTGTTTAAATGGTTACTAGGCCTTAGTACTAACTCTATAGAAAAGTTATTCAAGATTTTTAGCTAAACTTCATCTTTCGCAATAAGTATGCCTTACCTTGTCAATCCATAACTTCGCACCCACATTATTTTGTAATTCGTTTTGTGTTTATGGTTCAATAGTTTTATTGTTACGTACTTTATGTTTTGCAGCGACTTTTTCTTTTTGTACCATGTTTTACACTTTCTTGTATGGTACCCTATACACCACACGCGGGCATCAGCTCTTGTGGGGTGTGGGCACATACTGTATTGTTGTACTGTTATTGTTTATTGTAATAAACTCGCTTACTTACTAAACTTAAATTATGGGACTTTACCGTTATATTGTACTTGAGCAGAATGTGGAATAACTATAATTATTGTTGTTGTTGATGGCTGTTCAAATCAGTACCGCTTAACTTAAAACTTCTAGGCCTAAAGTTAATTCGGATTTATTTAACTCTTACTCTTAAATTAAAAAAAATCAGTATGGAAATAATGCGTCATTCCGTCGAATGAGAGCCCTGAATTTCTCATTCTCAAGAACAACACCTTTCGAACCTTTAAAACAAAACAAAAAGGGCGGCCAGAACAAGTAGGTCACGCTCTCGTGTATTCCCAGCTATCTCGCGTGATTAGGTCTGGCCGAATGAACAAAATAACCACCACTTTAACAAAACTAAATCCGTACTTGATCAACATGTCTAAAAGATCTCCCCACTCGATATGCCAAAGCTGGCTTCAATCCAAACCCCCCCCCCCCTCCGCTCCCCCCCACCCCGCGTCTTGCTCAAGAGCCTGGCATTCGAGCCCTCTTACCGATCAATAAGAACAAAATCAATCATTTCGAGCAAAACGGCATGGAGAGTGTAACCGAAAAATGAGTCCTTCCATTTCCGCTTCGACGTCAAAACTCCCGACAAAAATAAACGCTAAGCGACAAATTGAAACGAAAATAGCGACGAAATCCAAGCCGCGACAAGTAACAATCCACAAAAACAGGTCGTTGTGTGTGAGCGAGCGTGTGGTAATGTACGGCGGCACGTCACAACTGCATTGGCGTCAAACTCGCGACAGAAGAGATTTGGTGGTTGTAACGGGACTGCGGTCAAAAAACGAAAAATGGACACCGTTTAAAAACCAATTTGAGCCAATTAGCGACAATAAATTCAAGGAAACGACCCGTATTTATTGCAATTGATGGCCGTATTAAATGCCGCATCGTCAAACGAAAGCGACCCGAAATTAGATTAGAAAAATAGTATTGCCACAACAGGAGTTGTAGCTGCCCCATCTCTCGGTTGGTTGGCTGCCCGCAATACACTGCAATCCAAGATCACAGCATCCAACCGTTACAGCTAATCTCTGGGAAAGCAAAAGTAGGTTGAAACGGAGCTCTCGCCTTCCACAAATCGGCCGCCATTCTTGTTCCAAATCCGCATCGGACGACTGCATCAGCATGGAGCCACCTCCCACCACCCATTCCGACATACACCCGCACACTGGCGAAAAATTCAGAAATTCCCAGGGAACTCACCGATTCACCACCCGTCACCATGTTTGCCTCGTGCTAATCGGCCACTGTTCCTGCGTCTTGTGCTGCGCCGGGGGCGTACGTCGGGGGGGTTTTCAACCGCTTGATCTTGGGGGCGGCTGCACACGGGAAACGCTCGTCAAGGCTAGGCCGCCATCAATATGTGTCCGTTCAGCGCGTGCGTGACTCAGCCACCACGACGCGATCCCAGCATGCACCGCGAACCCCCATGCAGTTCAATAATATCCCTCCCCGATCGACCCCCCTGAATGGCATAAAGCCATGACGTCACCTCAGGGGGTTGGGGGATAAACATGACGTCATCACAAAAATTCCAGAGAAAAATCTCCCCCAATCGCGCGTCACGTCCTATAAACTTGAATCGTCCTTTACGGGAACGCGGGCCCCCTGCAGATGTGACGTCACGAATGTACGGAGTCTCGATCGATTCATTCTTCTCTTCCGCTATCATCAAAAAACCAGTACGCTGGCACCGTCTACGGAGGCTTGAACGGTAAAGAATTAATGGCGTAAGGGCCTTATTAGGCCTAACGGAACACACACACCCACACATGTACACACAACGGGTCAAGGGCAGAGCGAATTCAAGTCCCCACCCATACGTCCCAAGGCAGCCAGGACGGGGACGCCACCCGTAAATTGCTACTGTCATACAACATTAAAGGCATACTGGGAACGAGGGCGAACAGGTGATGGTCTTAAAGCGCATGTATCGCTACAAATAGGTGCGCATTTAGCGCTCACGTCAAACGATCGGTGTAGTGGCGGTTCCTCTGGATAGCAGGGTGGACAGAGCCTTCCCAAAATTTTAGACACGAGTCTTGAACTCTTAAAGGGATATACCTCCCAGAGCCATTTTTCTCGATCCTCCACATCAAGAACGGCCTCAAAGGTCTATTTACTTACCGTTAATATTTCCTTAGCTAAAAATCTTTTTTTTAATGTGGCGTCTAGGAGATTTTCTGTTGAATATAATGGATCTTTATTTACGAACGACCCTTAAGATGTGATGCTTTGCGCGTTTACAATAACCATGACATTTCATCTATTTGTGTGCTTGTACTAATCTGCTAATAATTGCCATGAGATCTAAAATCAAAAATCGTAACGCGGTAAAAATTAAAATTAATTATTCCAATAGATCGCCGAAGCAAAATTATAAGACACTAGCCTAGAAAATTATAAATTGTGATGTCAAAATACGAGAATCATCCCGGTTTGTGACGACACGATTAATGCGTTCATGCTGGTTCGTCTATTAGGCACAAGGCCAATTGAGACAGTAGCTACGTACCGCTATCTCAGATGACCTTGGTGTTCGTATTGCGCTGAAGGAGATCAGCTCGAACTTTTATAAGGCAGGCCGGGTGTTCCTTTAAAGACAGGTTGTCACCGAATGAAAGTCGGCGCCATCTCGCGCTATCTAGTAGTATCTATCACTTGCTTGCATAAAGCGAAAAAATAACGCACAACACCATTTGTTTTAAAGCAACAAACAAGCCACACACCTCCTTAATTGGGTGAAAATTTGATAAATCCTCGCGCATTCCCGTAATCCACAATCTAAGCTGATATGTATGGGCCGTCTTGCCATTGCTACCAAAACAAACTTTCCAATTCAGCAAGAAAATGGACAGAACTTAAGTTACTCCTTTGTAAATTCTAGCTTTTATTGCGCTGATGTAGCTCGAAACGCTGAGTGAACTTGTGTTATTGAATTGTTACGCTATGCACGTTATTAGCTTTATTTTTCATTATCAAGTGCTGTTTATTACGAGCACTCTTATCAAAATCTACTACTAAAAATAAACAAAAGTAGAAGATCCACAACTAGAAGAAAAGTAAAACTAGAAAATCAACACCTGGAAAATACAAAAACTGAAAAATACACAACGGGAAAATACAAAAATGTAAAAAAAAAATCCACAATTAAAAAAAACTGGAAAATACACACCTAAATTGCAAATCTAGAAATTCCATACCAGAAACGCGCTCAAGACAGGTAAAATGGAAACAAGGGCCATCAGCGACAATCATAGACTAGAAAAATAACGTAGTATACAGTACACGTGTATAACGTAGTTTATACACGTGACGTGAACCAGATTCGAACCGGCGATCCAGTCCATCTCCTGATCACTATCAACCCAGCTTCACCGACATGGCCACTTGTCCACTGGTATAAAGATAACTCACTGAACCCGGCATTAAGTCACAACCGTTATCAGCGCTCCATTCGACCGAATGTGCTCAGTCATAGGCAATGGAGAGGGACTACAAATATATACACACTCATAAGGCTCAACGAAGGAGACATAAAAAATAGACGTAAATCGCTGTACTATACAGCAGTGACAATAACGTCATATTATTATATATAACTCTATGCTGAAGCCAGTAACTGGGTTAGCTGCAAGGGGCACTGGAGGGGGAAAAGAAGGGCATCTTACTGAAGCCAATACTGTTAGAGCAGTTTTCTTAGGCCTAAAACGAGCGATTGTTGTCGATTGGTTGGAACTTGCTGAAATTATTAGCAAGTGGAATCTTTTCATTTCGGATTACAACCTTGCAACATAAGCGATTGAAGAAAACAACTCTTTTTAAGTCTAAGAAAGCCGCTCTCGCAGCACTGGCTTGACTAGAAGTGCCATTGTTTTTTTACCTCCATTTTAATATGGTGCCCCTTGTAGCTATCTCTCCAGATGCTAGCCTCGCAGCCAATATGGCGGCATTGTCGCTGCTCTATAATGGTAAATTGGAAACAAGCCATCAGCGAAAATCATACACTAGAAAAATAACGTACAGTTAGCCACCTTCGTTTTTACCATCCACAAAACACGCAGCGAATACTTAATGGTTTTCGGTTACCAGAGTTGGACAACGTATTTTCTAGACTTCACAAATTCTTGTCTTCCCCCTTTACTTTTACTATACCACAAACAAGCTCTTATCAAGTTGATACACTCTCATAATTAACTCGTGAGAACACGCACGATTTCTCCGTTATCAGTCTAATATATTTGCATCGTTCACTTTATGACCCTTATTATTTTTTTTTTCCAAACAACAGATTGCGACTTATCTGCGCAAAACGATCGCTATACTGGCAACCATAGCTATCAATGAAACAGTAAACGTCGTCTTCGCAACCAAATCAAAACAACTGAGGTTTACGGTTGCAGACCATTGGAGTTGTGATGTTGTTGTTGTTTTTGCTTTTAGGGTTAGGAAAATGTCAGCATAGGAACGAAGTGTGTTGAAAAGAGAAGTCCTAAGCGCACAATGTCAACACAACGCGACGTTTCGAGCTGATTCCATCTCATTATCAAGGGAATAAAAAACACAATGCACTTAGAATTACATTACAGACAGCCGAATGCAGGCAAAACTGCCTAAGTCAGTACAACAATTAGAACAGTTTTTAAAAAGGAGAATTTAAAAATTTTTAAAATTTTAAAAAGAAGAAGAGGAGAGTGGTCTCTTTGTGCTGAAAGCCACGATAGTCGCCACTTCTTCTTGTGTTTCTGCACAAGTAGCGTGCACAAACATCCGAGAAGGCAGGGGCAACTTTCAGTGAAAGGGAACGCTGTATCTTCATTTTTTGGGGACTTTTTGCTTTTTTTTGCTTGTCACACACTTTTTTTTTACGATTTGGCTCTTTTCTTGGGCTTCCTAGCTTTCTTTTTTGCCCTTTTTAAGGGCTCTGTGCGCTTTCTCCTCGCATCTAAAGCAGTGCAGAAAAGCCAAAATATATCAAGTTTTTTCTTCAAAAAGGGCAAAAAAGATGGCATTTTGTCAACCCCCCGTGCACACCACTGACACAAAGCGGTCACTCTCCTCTTCCTCTTTTTAAAAATTTTGTTAATTCTCCTTTTTAAAAATTGTTCGAATTGTTGTATTAGCTTAGGCAGTTTTGTCTGCAATTGGCTGCCTGTTACGCAAGTTAAGTTTATTTTGTTTTTTATTTCCTTGATAATGAGCTGGAGTCAGCTAGAAATGTCGCGTTGTGTTGAAATTGTGCACTTTGGCCTTCTCTTTTCGACGTATTTGCTTTTAGGGAGCACGAACCCAAACTTGGCTATCTGCCCCACGACGATGAGCGGGACAATTAGGCTGGAGAAACCCAAACGGAAAACCCAGGATCTTGGACATGCCATAATCGACATGAGCACGAGACACCATTGGAATAGTGAGCTCACAAAATCGTGGGCACCGCTGACCTTTGTGTTGGGTTTGGTGTTAGTTACGAATGAGTGTTTTAAGTTAGGAGCAGAAATTTAGTGGCAGCGCCACTATTTTATAATGCAAATGCTTTGTAGAAACTTAACATTTTAGCTAACACCATTTTTGGTTTTGCATGAATATTTTCAGTCTTGTTAGGTACACAGATGGCAACTATATAGTAATTACTATATTACTATATTTTTGCTAAACAACCACGACAACTTACTAACGTCGCAGAAGAACGATATTTAGTAAAGAAGAGCTATTACTGTGATCTGAGCTGTGATCGGCTACCATTAACTATGGCGTCACAAACGCGGTCCTTACTAAAGGAACAGTGTTAACAAGCGCTATATCCTGACCTAGCTACATCAGGACTCCTCTGTAAACGTGATGGTGTCAGCGCCAATACCGGAATAACTTTAATCTCTCAAAAAGGAGTGTATTGGCTATTCTTGTCGACTTCATAGTTGTTCTTTGGCTAACATCAAGTAAATGATTGGTTGGTAAATATTGCAATTCTGCGACTTGGCAAGCAAAACATACAGTTGAAACATTTGAGAGTTGTGACTGAGCTAACTACAATAACAGTAGACTTTTGTCGGTAAGTCACGTCATGGCCAGAAACTATTCGGCCCGACCTACAACAATATTAGAGGGATAGACAAAATGGCCGCCACGAGTGGTCCATTTCATTGCTTCGAGGTCGGTTCGGGAATTGGCCAAGCAAATAGCATCGGTGGAATTTTGTACGGTGAGTCCCGATATGTACTGGCAAACAGTGACAACTGACAAAAAGCTTAGCAATTCACTAACTTAATCCCAGTAATCACCCGGAAAATAGCTTACACGTACAAATAAATAAATAAATTTCCGTACAGCCTTTTGCCACAAAGCTATTAAATTTCTCGACTGCACATTAGCTCTTCAGTAAATAGCGACATGTTCGTTTTTCCAGAAAATGTTTTAAGGAAGAGTGGCTACATTCTTTTGAACTGGATGGAGGTTTCGCCCTCGGTTGACAGAAAGCGGCAACAACACAAATGAGTCGCATGAGCGGCGCTTTCGGCGGCTATATTGTCTAACCCAGTCGCGGAGAAAGTCCTCTCTCTAGCAAAACTAAAACTATTAATTTCTCCGTTTCTATTAAATATATTTCGACCAAACTTGGCCAGATAGTAGATAGCAACTTTTCCAACCTTTACACCAACTTTTAAGCAATTCCGTACAAGAGTAAACGTAGGATGCCACACGTAAATTTGAAAATTGTTCACTTCTTCTTGTTGTTGTTGGCTGACACGGTTTCAGAAAAAAACTACTGCACCTACCTAAAATCTGAAACATGATCTGAGCCAGAAATTTCCCTGGGCTTCAACCTTACAGGGACCACTTTTTCAATTGGTCGATCCATTCCGGAGTTACGGGACCCTAAACGATCATTTTAATTGTTTTACATTGTTTTAACCATTGTATTTAGGGAACAATGCCACTCAGCAAACTCCAGATCCATTCTTCGCGCATGCAACAATCGACTGCATGCATAAACCTTTACAGTAGTGTTGGGCGGTATACCGGTTCTCACCGTGTACCGCGGTACCAAAAATGCAACGGTACCAAATACCGTGTATTGTTAAAATACCGGTATTGTTTCGCAATGAAAAAAGGCGCTAAAATTATAACAATAGTTCATTTAGTTCTTTTGTTGTTGGGCTCAAAACAGTGCAACAATCAGTTAAAAGTTAACAATGGTAAAATTGGAATTCTAAAAGTACAAAAGTGGAGCTAAATTTGGATATTTTGATGCTACAACCAGCTTTTGTTTATCTTTGCATTTCTACTTAGATAGCATGTTCACTATAAATGCTAGAGAAGATGTTTTCTTTTTATCAAATATGTTGTAAAACATGCATTAGCTTAAATCAGGGGGAAAAGATCTTTCATTAAAACTATCAACCAAACACATTTTTCAATAAAAGTTTGCTATAATAATCAGGTGTTGGTATCACAACACTAAAATACTAGATACCGCTTCATTCATAAGTACCGGGGTACTATGCTTGGTACTGGTACCGCCCAACACTAGATTAGGCTACTTAAAAAAAAAAACTCCGTTGGTTCCGGAGGTGCCGAAGGAGGTACCGCCAAATTTTAAGAACCGTTAAATACCGAGTACCGCGGTACCTAGGCTGGTACCGGCACCGTCACAAAAATTTCGGGTACCGCCCAACACTACTTTATAGCGCGACACCATAGCCGTAATAAAGGTACACGGATTACAAACAAAAAGGTCAAGTGTGCCGTAAAAAAAGGAGTTGTATGATTGAAGTTTCATTTTACTTGTTAAAATGTACACGGATAAAAATTGGTGATTTTTAATTGAAATAATCAAATGTACAATTCAGAAAATTGCATCTGTTTAAGTGCTGTTGTGCTTTACCCATCACATACGTTCCGTAAAGCACAACAGCACTTAAACAGATCCCAGATTGTAGCCTGGTATTTTAGCAGGCATTAGTAGTAGCCGGTTTCTAGTGTACAGCCGGGTCTCTGATTGCAGCATGGTCAAAGTGGCTTGATTTTGGAAAAAAATTCTATAAAAGAGCATGTCCGTCACATGTCAGACACGTGTGCTAAATATACTGAAACCGTAAATTTCCTTTCTAAATTTTCCAGTAACCGGTCTCCAGTTGTAGCCGGTTTCTAAAAGTTGTAGCCGGGTCAAGATGGCTTGATTTTCAACCAGTGGCCCGAACAACAAATACAGGATTTACGGTGCCTAGTCAACACCGTGTGAAGCTAATATAATGGTATCGTGGTGTCTCGGAATTATATCTTTGATTTTTTAGATTACTCTATGCAACCGGAACCTTTATAGCTCGTTTTTTGAGTGAAATACAATGACATTATAAATGCTGCATAAAGTACGAACTGAAATTTGGCAAAAATACAAAAAAAAAAGCTAAAACACGACTGACGTAGGACTTTTCACGTTATCTCTTACCACTATTTTTTTTTTTTTTTGTCATTTCTTTTGAAAAAAAAAACAGTAATCAGAAGACCCAAAGTAAAGATCCTTATTTTCCGAAATGGTTTTATTCTCCGGCAACTCGATTTTCCCTCCTTTTGTTTCTTCCCGATAAGAGACCAAAAAAAACCACTCGTTTTCCCTAAACTTTTCTTCATGCTATTGGTTGGCGCTCGTCCTATCATCCATCACTTTATTATCTCCCGCGCGTGCCGGGCAGAAAAGGGGAGGGACTGGGAGGAGGTGACGTCACAAGGCACGTCCCGGGAGAGGCGAAACGCTCGCGTGATGCGACACCTCGCAACTTGGGACAAAGCGAAATGGTCGCGCTTCTTTTACCGCCAAAACATGGCTGCATGTCACGTGCGGTCTCTTGACGGCGGGAAAACGAAGTCGGAAAAAGAGGTGAAAAAGGGAAATATTAGGATTGACGGCCCAACTGCTACGGGACCTCAATCCTTCCTTCTATCACGGGACTAACAGGGACAATTTGGCTAGAAAATTCTTAGGATCTTTTACACGCGACAATCGACCTGAATACGACATAATATTCTTCCAGAAAAGACGGTAGAGGTGACGATAACACCCCGTGACTATTTGTGCATTCACAGTCCTATGAAAGTTGTGATATCCACTCAACACCAAAACTGTTATAAGAGAAACCGCCAAGTTTCCAAAAAAGGGTCGGTCTTTGAAAGTAGTGATATCATTCAACCAGGCAAAGGCCACCAAGGTTAATCCTGTTAGCCTAGTTAATCGCATCGAATAATACTTTGGACGCTAAATGAAAACTTGAAGCTTGTATACCGCGAGTAGCAAGTTTCATTTAACTTTCGAACTATATTAGTCGGTGCGATGAACTTGGCTAACAGGATTCACCTTGGCGGCCTTTTCCAGGTTGAATGATATCACTACTTTCAAAGGCCGACCCATTTTGGAAACTTAGCGGCTTCTTTTATACCAGTTTTGGTTATCGGTGGATTACAAGCTCACTGTATTGAAGCTATCGTTGCGGCACTTTACTCGCCTAATGAAGACCTTTCAAAATAGGGTATTCCTTTACCCCCCCCTCTCCCCTCTCCATTAAATATTTCTGAGTTTGGCTCCCTGGGGTAATGCTGGTTGTACGTAAAGGTAGATCCTTTAACCAAACTTACATTGCCGGAGTTTCACTATTTTCTTTCAATCCCTTAAAAATGTGTGAGGGTGTTCTGAGACTTTCGGGGCACCCTGTATATTGAACATGACTTTACAGCGAAGGCTTGACTGACGTGAGATGGTCCTCACAAAAATAGTTGGTCGCGAACAAGTGGTTGTTTGGTCTTCAGCAGACAGAACTGAAGTCTTCAACAGGTCGTAAACTGGTCGTGTCTGGTCTCTTCAAATTTCCAACAAGATCTCACAATCAAAAGGTCTCGGTTGCAATCAGTTGATCGTAAATAGATCGTAACAGATGTTCCCCAACGAATCATTAGGTCATTATAATGATCAAAAAATGACCATAGCTGTATATTCGTTTTACACTTGCTCATTTTCAGGTCTCAAATTGCGATCAATTGACCGTGCAAATGCATCAAAACTGCTCCAAGAAATCAAATGACCGAAAAGCCTCGGTTTGCAAACTTGATTATGATTAAGTCGTTCCAGCAACCCAGATGTGACTAACTTAATTTCTTCGCTGTTTAAAGGGCAAGCACATCCATTTTGACATGCATGTTTGACTTTTGGATCACTTACACAGTAACTAAACACAAGAATTGCGGTAAGAATACGTTACTTACGTCCGATATAACAATTTAATTACTGCATAACCAAAACACGACACGGAGATCGCCATTGTTTTGCTGGAACGCTCAGAAATTAATGCCGACAGATGTCACTTTTCGATTTCGACTCGCAGCCGATTGAGATAGTATTGACTGTGAGGAGCTCAAGCGTCTGACGGCCTCAGCTGGCCGGCAGTGTAGTGGCCAGCTATTATAAGGCCGTCAGACGCTTGAGCTCCACACAGTCAATACAGCTATCTCAATTGGCTGCGAGTCGAAGTCGAAGAGATCCGTCTGTCGGCATTAATTTCGGCGCGTTCCAGCAAAACAATGGCGACCTCCGTTTCGTGGTTTGGTGATGCAGTAATTAAATTGTTATATCGGACGTATACGTAACGTATTCTTACTGCAATTCTTGCGTTTAGTTATTGTGTAAGTGATCCAAAAGTCAAACATGCATGTCAAAATGGATGTAATTGCCCTTTAAGAGATCAGAAGCGCGAACAACTGTTCGTTTTGTACTTGCTCATTTTTAGATCTCAAATTGCGACCCGTTGATCGCCCCAAGTTCACCAAAAATGCCAACGCGATTTGTATCAAAATTTCCTCGATACGCCACCATCATTCCATCAAGCAGTGCACAAAGACTTTATTGTGACTGTTTGATGAGGCGTATCGAGGAAAAAATTCATAACAAATTTCGTCTGAAGGGTGTAGTGTCCCTTTAAGTGGCAATATCTGGTCCGTCGGTGTGGCGGATCACTGCAACAGAGCAGCAAGGTGACACCAATCGGACGGGGCTTTGAAACGGCCGCTCGAAGCAAAGCGTAGCTTGAAAGAACCCCTATTGTACTTAACTTCTTATCGAACCATCCGACCGTCAGAGCGCGATCAAAGTGGGATCCAAATGTCTAGGAGCAGGTGGTCCTTTGATGGACAATATAAGGCCCAAATGAAGAACGGGCTACGCGGCGGAAGGGGAAGGCGGGGGGAGGCGGGGAACGCAGCTACACAGAGAAAAAATAGAACTGCCACAAATGCCAACAATAATCAATACCAGGCCGTGAGGAGTCGCTCCGTTCTGGGAGAAAACCATACGATTAGAAAGGTTCCTTTAAAAAATTAAAGAATGTATACAGTCTACTTGTTTGATACCTATTACCAAGAATTTATAGGGTTGGGGAGGAGAACTCGTGACTGAGCCCCCTCTTGAAACGTATTAGATTCATGCCTATTAGTTCCGTATAAGTTTATAGAGGGCGCCACGAGTTTTGTGTGGGAATTTCTACAGTTTTCAGCCTAAAATTGATCTATACTAAACGAAACTATCGTGTATTTAAGTATTATTTAGTTTAGCTAAGTTACAATATAGTTAATTTTAGATTTGGGCTGAAAAAATGAGCAAAAATTACCCGATGGAACGCGTGGCGCCTTCTGAAAACTCGGATCCCCTAGAATGAATAGGAATGAATGTGACACGCTTCAATAGGGACTTTTTAGAGGTATCAATTTTCATCCTCAGCCCTAGAAATTCTTGCTTTTACGCAATTACAATTTTTCTTGTCAAGTCCCAAATCTCAGATCGGGCATTCACTTGGTTGTTCGTAACTGACTACTCTGACCATAGAGTTGCGAGTGAAACGAATTTCCACGGAAGATTTTGGAAATTTTCCTAAAAAAATTTGTAACAATTTCCGTCAGACTGTCAAATTTTCCCCAAATATGAAAAAAATACAACTTGAGCATAAACAGATATATTTATTTTCAAGTATATCTTCAAAAATTCGCTGCCTACGGACGTTTCTCGATGACAACAGTTATCCTTAAAGATATCACAATGTTGGAGAGTGAAATTTGAATTCCTATTTAGAACAGGTAGAAGAGGAAACGCTATAATACAGAAAGTTCGTCTAATGCATTATCTCTAATCTGATTAATAAAAACATTATTTCAGGATATTAGTGTTATTATAGCTGATTTCATTAAGTTGAATTTTTTTTTATATACCTGTCCTGCTGCGTTGGTTTCTCACTAGCCTTGATAGCAAACTAATTCAGCTACGTAAAAGAAATTTCCAAAAAGAGCACAATTTTTCCTTATTTTTTTTTCCAGTTATCAGGAAATTTTCTAACTTTTTCCAGAAAGCTTTCCAAAAAAAAATTTTTTTTTCCGATGTATAATACTACTCTGACCGGCACTGTGCTGTACTTGCTCGCGTTACCCAGCGCCACCAGTTGGTGGTGGTGGTGGTGGTAGGGGGAAAGGGGGAAAGAGAGAGAGAAAGAGGGGGGGGGGGGGACGGGAGGAGAGAGAGAGAGAAAAGAATGTTTTTCAAAAAGTTCGCGATCCGCGTTCGGACCTATACGTTTGTTCCGCAGTATTTTTTCAGAAAACTGACTCTATGACACCACGTTTTCTTCCACTACAAGTGCAAAAATCCTTAAACATCCCATTCGTAAACTTTAACAGTAACTTTATTGAGTCTACAAGTGTGATATCCACATTTTTTTGCACTTCAAGTGCCAGGAAACGAGTCGTCATCCAGTCAGTTTTCTGAAAACATAATGTGGAACAAACTATAGCTATATTTCCTTCAGTTTGTCGGCTTGTTCTAAAAATGGTTCTATTAGATCTATTTCTAGTTTTACATGAATGAAAATTGAAACGAATACCGCCGAAATTACTGCCAAGGTGGTAGATACAAAAAATTCGTAACATGACACTTATTTCGAAACAGCGATTACACTAGAAACCCAAGATGCAGCCTCTGGGGCCCCCCCCCCCCCCGGTGTACACAAACTTTGGACTGCAATCAAATGAAAAAGAAAACCAGGGAATAGACGCAATTCCCTTTTCAATTAAAACGGATTAAGTAAAGTTTGAAAGCAAACTCCGCCAACACACGACGTAAACTTGAGGCTCACAGCTCCGATGTCGAGCAGGGAAGCCACTTGCTGACTTGCTAGGCTGATCTAATTTCGCTGTTATTCGGGAGGTGGGGGGCGCATGCGCGCCAGATAGGGAGCTCCCGGGAGAAGTGGAGCTTGCGGTATCAGCAGCCAGGTGGTGCTATCGAAGCAAAGCAGGAATGAAGCATTAGTTCAAGTCTGAAGGAGAAGGCGGAGGGATGAAAGTCAGGTATTCGAGCGATACAACTGTCTTAAAAGTACCTACTTCAGAATTATCAGAATACATGATTAGAAAAAAACCTGCGCAATTAAACTGTATGTATGCTGGGTGGGCAAAGGCTTTGTAACGCGCTTTATAGGAGCGGGCCCCTATTTAAAACTTAAAGGGCGTGTGCAAGGTTAACCACTCCCCCCCACCCCCGAAAAATTTAATCCCAAAAATCGGTGACAAGAAGAAAAAAAATGTACGACCGGGGCCTGATCCAACTACATAAAAGAGCACATAATTATTGGCTGCTAATAAAAAAAAAAATAAACAGCACACTAAAAGGTTTAAAAAATAAACGTATCATCGTAAGTCTTTAAAATAAAATTTTGGTCGTTTATCGGATATCGTTTATTGACAGGGCGGACGAAGCCAGTAGTCAAGTGAATAGGGAGTTTGTGTGTCCATTTCTCCCCTCCTGTTATGTGTGTCTGTTCAGTGTCGGATTAGGCATGGTGCGCCCCCCCCCCCCCCCCCCTCCATGCTTATTTTTTTTACGAAATATTTTATTATAAATTTAAAAAGGAAAAGGAGAAAAAAGTGCGGTTTTGCATTATTAAAAAGGATTCAGGGAGCTAAATTCTTTTTACCATTAGGGCACAAAACACATTTCCGTATGAAAAATTTGGTAGAGCACCCTCCCTAACAGAATTATGAATTCTTCCCCCTCCCCATGTCCGTTCCGTTTGTTTGGAACACGACAGCGTTGCAGTTTTGTTCTGATTTGTCTGTAATTTTTTGTGATAGTGCCGCAACTAGACTTTTTCAAAGAGTAACACGCAGGGCCACAAAATTAAAGACTCCACAAGTTTGGGTGCCAGATTGTGGCATATTTTACAGTAATTTTAGGAACAAATTTCGGCCCCCTGCTTTGAATTTAGGGACTCCTGGGCCCGGGTGCCTTACACCCTTTGCACTTCCCCCCACCCACTCCCAAATTGTGGCACTGTTTGTGACAAGATAGCTATCGTGGACAAATCTTTATGACTTTCAATCAGATATGGAGTTTATTAGCCTTTTGGTCCCGGTAACCACTTTGAAAGCACTTTTCAAACCTGCAGTTTCTTCAGGTTTCGTACATAACAGACAAAACCATTTTCAAGGCTTTTTAGGCTAACTTACAACCAATTTCAAGGATCTTTGCATGCAGTAAACTATCAAAATTACCTTTTAAATTCCAGTAGTATTTTGCTGTTGTGTGCGCGGTGTATCTTGAGTGCTGGAAGTATTTTACGAGCGACTACGTTTTCCTGGAAGGGGCGGCTTTAATCGACGTCCGCCATTGTTTTTGTAACCATCTTGGATATCAACAAGGCACTCTACTGCCAAAAACGTGCAATCGATTATCTGTGTTCGTTCTGCGGCGAACTCAAGATAGGCCGCACACACTTTAAATGTCATTGTTGGCACCATTGTGTTCTTAGTGTTTGCAGTAGGAAGCTAAACCTCGTAAACAATGACAAACCTTACTTCTTCCCTCCCACCAATGGTCAAGGAGGAAGGAGAATAGAGCAACTAATGGCCACTGGAGCAGCACTTGCTCACAAATTGCTTGCACTGCCCTGCACCTCTCTCTTTCTGTCTCCAGTCCAATCCGAGATGAGAATAGTTCACAGAAAATGGATTTTGGCTGACAAACTATTTCTATTCATTTCTTTAATTTTATTTCAAAATTAATACTACTTTTATGGTATTATTATAATCTCATTCCATACAAAAAGCACAAAATTCAAGGCCATTTCAAGGCTCCAACACCAAAAATACCAATTTTCAAGGTTTTTCAAGCTTTGAATTTTCCTTATTCAAATTTAAGGTTTTCAAGGAATTCAAAGCAGTGTGCGAATCCTGATTCTTAATCAGTGGCCTACACGGGAGGAAGGAGGGGGAGGGGGGGGTCAAGTACCCTCACCCTCCCTGAAAAACCCAAGCGTAAAATTTGTTATTTACTGCAGTAAATACTGCATTAACTACAATATTGAAAAGTTCAGCAAATTGGAGTTTTTAAAGTTTAAAAAGCACTAAAATTGCAAAAAAAAAGAGCCGTTTTATGCAGCTATGAGGGGCCTAAAGCACCACCCCCCCCCCTCTTCCTCCTAGACACCTTACTAAATTCTTTAAGCCCGTTTTAAATTCAATTTTTTTTGGTTTCCCCACAACAGGGTTCAGACAATTTTCTAATTCCCAATTTCCCTGATATTTCCACGTTTTCCAGGTGTATCCAATGGCAATTTCCAGGTGTTTACGAGATGTTTAGTTACGGAAACAGGCAGTAGCTAATGTTTTCATTAATATTCGTACGGAAATAATCCACCATCCCAGGCTGTTTTAGCGACTAGTCCAGATGGAACTGAACGCATTTTTATCACTGATATTAGTACTCGCCTAAGATTTGGTTCATTGAAGTTACGTTTAAAATGCTGCACATATTACATACATATTAAATCACAAATTAAAACATTTGCTACTGGCCTAGGATTTTGTTTCTGATCTGCCAATTCAATGGAACTTGCAGATCAGATAGAAAAGCATTTTTTTTTTTGGCAAATTTCCCTGTCGTTTCCCTGATTTTCAAAAAAATTCCTGTTTTCCCTGAAACTTTGACTCTATTTTCATTTTCCCTGAGATTTCCAGGTTCTCCAGGTTTTGTCTGAACCCTGCACAAAACAAAATTCCGGCTAGGCATATCTAAATATTCAATAACAAATAACCTTCAAGGTAGGTCCGAAATGGCAACCCATTTTTTCAAGTGCTTTCAAGAGTTTCCAGGCTCGTGCGAATCCTGGGCAGAAAATATGTCCCAAAAGCTACAAGATTTTTTTTTTTATTATTACCGCATTTATCCCTTAAAAATTGGCAGGGCCGCTTGCACCAACAGTGATGCTTGATTCGTAGAAAGAGTAGGCTGTCCCGACGGCGAGACGGGATGGCAGCCAGATATTGACGAATCGAACGCTACAACTCTATAAAAGAACCATAACGTATTCATGTTGTCACAACCAAGCGGAATTTCTATTACTTTTAATGCCATGTCAACTTAATACATTTAAACTAATTTATACGTTTTTCCCGGTAAAGAATAGGAATTCACTAATTAAAGTCACCCCTCCCCCGCCTCCCACCAAATAAAAAAAAAAGGGAGTTGCACTAGACCTAAATATCACACGCACAAGACAGATGAGGTGACCTTCGGTACGTTCACAGTCCTATAACAGTTGTGATATCCACCCCAAAACTAAAACTATTGTAAAAGAAGCCGCCAAGTTTCCAAAAAGGGTGTGCCTTTGAAAGTAGTGATATCTCAACCAGGTAAAGGCCGCCAAGGTTAATCCTTGGCGCATTGCCCTCTCTTTTAAATTTTTTTGAGCCAGGAGTGATTATGGTTGTCTGCAAATATGACGACTTGAATAAATGTGAGTGTCAGAGCTACATGATTGTACATTTCTAAGTCCAACATGTTTAATTTAAGAAAAGAAATTAAAGAAGTTGGCAATCTGCCAAGTTTGCTGGCTTTTCCCTGGCACAATGATATTACTACTTTCAACACCGTTTGTGGCACCTTGGTGGCTTCTCTAACACCAGATCTGGTTTTGGGTGGGTTTAAGACTACCTGGCGTATAACCTACGAAGATTTAAAAAATGATATTTAAATTGCTGTTCGAAGATTTTTTTTTTACTTTTTAAGTCTACTCTTTTAAGTTTATTGTTTTAAATTTACTACGTAATGTTACATTTATTACACACACCAGGTTATGGTAGTTTTGTCTATTTTTTCGCCACCGAGATTTCTTTCAATCACCTGCAGGTAAGTGGAGCCTTCCTACCGATTTTAGACCAATCAGAAGCCTCATAGGACAATCTTCGCCAATTACCGCCACACTTCTTATTCTTCGGCTCTATTGTACACACGCTGGCTGCGGCTATTAGCCAAGGCCAACTGAGATTGAATCCTCACTCACTGAGGAATACAGCTTCAATAGCAGTTGGCCTCGCTTTTAGCAGAGCATCAACACACGCGTGACGTCAAACTTTGACGCGACATCCCACTTTACCCTTCCACTACCGTCCGCATATACTGTAAGTGTAGATCGTCTTGGACCCACCTCTGAAACTCATTTTTGCCATATTTGGACAATTTTTTTTTTACATTCAGTGCACAATTTTAATCTGTTCAAAAACAGCTTTCCTAATGCTGCAAGTCTCAAGCTCCAGTTCAAACCACTGAGATATTATTTAGCAAATAAATAAAGAGAGTAAATAAAGAGAGTGGTGGGGGGGGGGGAGTTAGTGGAGTTGGGAGAAAAAAGGGAGTTAGGTCGTGTTACGGCAACCATACTTTTTTTTTTTTTTTTGGCCTGGTAGGCCGATGCGCTAGCTTGTCACGAAAACTAATTTTATTAAAAATTCCCTCAAGGTTAGATGCTGTTTTTGTTGGACTAAAATTCCCCAACTGGGTCTCTGGTCCGTTCAAACGTTGTTGAGTCATAGGCTGAGTTCCTGTTTTTTCTTCATACGATCCTGAAATGATAACACTCAAGCACTCTTCGGCTTCGTTCCCTAACTAACAACTTTAATTCGAAATACACGAAATTAAGAGGAAAGCATACAATTTTAAAGAGTCGGGGATGTGTGCCAATTATCGACGGGATTCAACCGTTCAACTCATCCACAAAAATTCGTGGTCGGCTTTTAGGCCTACAGACACACACACACCCACTCGCTACACGGAAGCCTGCGCGAACGATAAAAGAAAAATAGGAAGAAAAAAAAAACATAAAAAGAAAAAAATAAATAAAAGAAATACGATGCCTCATTACTTTTAACCGACCAACGAACAAAATGAGAGCGGCAGTCGTTCAGAAGTGAAACACGATACTAAAAAAAAAATAAAAAATAAAAAAAACATGGCAACTCAAGCTATTTATAATTTAGGCTTAAAGTAAAACTAATTCGTTCGCTATTTGCTTCCAGAGTTATGTGATCACGACATACGAGTTTTTTTTTTTTTTTTTTTTTTTTTTTTTTTTTTTTCAACCTAAATAGCTTTATTTAATGATTTTTTTTAAAATTTGGGTGGGTTTTTTTGAAAGACCCCACCCCCCCCCCCCTCCCAAAAAAAATACGCTCAACAGCGAATTATTTTTTTACAGTTATCGTGCCTCCGGACTGTCGTCGTCAAATAAGGCTCCAGCTTTTAATTTACACCGTTAAATATTCATATCTTTGTTCGGGCAGTAGAAATAAATACAGAATGAAGTGTGGTTTCGAAAACCACTTTGTATTAGAATTTTTGTTTACCCAATGGGAAGTGACATTAGAACTGCCCAGCCAGTAGCGTGCACTTCTCCCGATAGGACAGGGGGGCACAGACCCCCGAGAGGACAGGAGAACTTTTAGTAAAATTGGCACATGTTTTAGTGGACATTTTGTCTGGGAATTTTCCGTTTGCCTTTGTTTGGCCTTTAGGCGTTTTTCTCAGGCACACGCACCAACAAATGGCACAAATAGGCCATATTTTTTTTTTTTTTTACAAAAAAGGCATTTGGTAAAAGCCCCCCTCCCCCCCGCACCCCTCCCGAACACGCCACTGGCTCAGCCAACAGAAAAGCTCAGAGCTAAGAAATTATTTTTTCAATTACAACAAAAAATATAATAAATTGAAGGACTTTCAAGGACGCAGCTAACTATTCCAAGGAATTCAAGAAGGATTTTTTTTTCACAAATTCAAGCATTTTCAAGGAATTCGAGCGCCTTGCTCGACGCCTGCTGGTGTCCGACCATGTTAAACAGAACGTGATTTTCTGCATTATGGGAATTTCATGAGTGCTGGAATTACGGGTTTTTTTTAGGCTGTGTCTCAGGTACCGGTGACGGGATCCAGTTTATAAAGACTCAGGTCCCGGTGAATTCGTTGAAAACTAGGTCTTCAGCGTGTTAAAGTGAACCTCACCAGGGTCCCTAACCTAACCTAACCTAAACTAACCAAACCTAACTAAAACTAACATACGTTTTTCTAAAAACTACAATTTTTAGTTTGCCGGGATCCACACACGCAGAACTCCGGTCCTGGCAACGCGTCCAAATAGGCTTGGAACAGTTACGGCCCAACCGGGACTAGAGACACTGCGTTTTTTTTAAGGTATTCAAGCATTTTACAAGCCCGGAAATACATTTTTATTTTTCAGGACATTTCCACGTTTCCTAGGACGTCACGAACCCCCTGCAGTACGAAAGAGCAGCAGGAACCACCCACACTTTCACCCGCGATGCTGTTTATTTACAGCAGTGTTGTGCCTAAAGGCTTACCCTGAATCGATTCAAACCCACGGCTCGTCACCCACATACGGGAAAAAAAAGGGGAAAAATGACAAAAAAGGGTATCATTTTAAGCGACACTGATTGGACCGAGTCAGTAATTAATCCCTTGCACGAGCGATACAATACGAAGAAAAATTCACCCTCCGGACATGTCAAAAACGCAGCACGCGTAACGAATGCCTAATTTTGAGGACAATTAACCGCACGCCACCAAAGAAAATCGCCATGAGCAGAACTTGAAACCAGGGTTGTTACGATTATAATCACTTGATTAAAATTGAAATTCACCCGATTACAATCAAGGACCAGGTTGACACCAAACTGTTGATAAACAGGTAGAAAAGAACTTAAACACAACCAAAATAAAATACACCGCTGTTGAATCTTCTTCGGTCATGGAACGTATGTCTTCTACTTTTTTGGCTTCATCCATGCAAAAATACGCAACCGTCTAGGAACAACCAAGGCAGAAAAATGAATGGCAAAATTCAAACCCTTAACTCCAATGAAGAACTCAAGAACTTCAGAACTTATGTACTTCGAGGAGGCAACTACAACCGACGTGGCTGTGTTCATTTAATCAGCACATGTGTGAGAAATGTGTTAGTGTGCCACAACACCTTCACCAAGTGTACTAAGTATTATTACTGTAATACGAGTATACTGCGGTGTGCATGTTGGTATTGAAATTTACACGTGGTATACCACGTTTTAAACTTTTAATACTTAAGAGATTTATAGCAATTGGGTATAGCAACTGCCATGCAAAAAAAAATAAGAGCACATTCTAGCAACTTAAACTATGACATAATTATTGTTGTAATATTACATGTTATTAAAATCTGATTATAATCAAAATAATCTGATTAATTCGATATTTTAAAATATTCATGATTATTTCCAACCCTGCTTGAAACGGCACTGTTTGACATTACCAGAATTGAGTAACCAATATACTATATTGCAAACAAAAACGTCAAGTGTGCCGTTAAAAAAGTGTTATATGATTGAAGTTTCACTTTACTTGTTAAAGAGACACCCGGCCTGCCTTATAACATTCCGCGAGCCAAATTACAGCTACGCGCAGATCGTCATCCGACCAATTACAGCGCCAAGGACGGCTGGAGTGGTATAGCTACGTTCCTCGCATAGCTGCTGTCTCGGTTGGCTTTGGTAATAGTACACGAGACAGAATCAAGTCAACGATTGTGTCGTCGCAAACTGGGATCATTCTTGTATTTTAAAATCACAATTTATAATTTTCTAGGCTAGTGTCTTATAATTTTGCTTCGGCGATCTATTGGAATAATTAATTTTAATTTTTACCGCATTAGTCTATTAGATTTTAGATCTCATCGTAATTATTAGAACATTAGTAGATGTACACACACAGATGAAACGTCATGATTATTGTATGCACGCAATGCATCATATAGTTACAGGTCGTTCTTAAATATAGTTAACAGTATTCAACAGAAAATCTCCTAGACCCCACATTTTAAAACGGTTTTTTAGCAAGGGAAAGACTAACGGTAAGTAAATACACCTTTGGGGCCGTACTTGATGTGGTGGATCGAGAAAAATGGGGTTGTGAGGTATATCCCTTTAAAATGTACACACATAAAAATTGATGATTTTTTACTTGAACTAAACAAACGTACAATTGAGAAAATTGCGTCTGTTTAAGTGCTGTTGAGCTTTACCCATTAAATTATTGTTAAAGCACAACAGCACTTAAAGAGATGCAATTTCTCAATTGTACCAATTTTCTTATTTCAACTAAAAATCGTCAATTTTTATCCGTGTACATTTTAACAAGTAAAAGTGAAGCGTCAATCCTATAACCCTTTTTACGGCACACTTGATGTTTTTGTTTGTAATCCGCGTACTTTTTTTTTTATGGCTGTGGCGTCGCGCTACAATGGTTTATGTCCTCGACAGTTGAATTGATGTGATGTTTGTTGCCTAACTTGGCACGGGTGAATAATTGTTGGCAGTAGGGCTGGGATCGGTTACACGGTTAACCGGAAACCGTTCCACGTTCGGTTACACGGATTATAAAACCCATATCCGAAAAACGTTTGATGCGGGCATCATTCAAAAACCGCGGTGAACGAGCCAAAAATAGCCAAGTGTAATCATTTAGGCCTATTAATCCAAATACTCAAAATCAGTGCAAATAGAAAACTGGGGTGGGTAGGGGGCAGCTTATTTACAAATAATCCGCATGGGCTTGTTGTCCCATCGAAGCTGCTTACTTTCTTCGAAACAAACTGCTGATCGCCAGCGCGTACACGAGGCAGTTAAAGACATGCTGGCCAGCATCTGCCCTCCCCGCTTCATGGAGAAGTGGACTCGTCTATACCTAGCGCGAACGGCAGGGAAGCGCCGTCATAACACGTAAACGAAATGCGTTGCTACCCGAAAACGCAAACATGCTAATTTTTCTGGCTCATAATTTGAAATTAATGGAACATTAACGAAAACGTATTAAATTTTGTTGTTTTGTTTTTGGCTTACGTTGTTGTTAAGATGTAAAATTTGACATCTTGTAGAAATTTTAAAGCTACATAAAGTCAAAATTCTTGATAAAGTAAGTACTTAAATTTATCAACGTCAACTTTCATCTAGTTTAAATCCGAAAATGCAACATGTAGTCAATAATTGTGCTTGTCTTACCAAGGACTAAATCATATTTTTTTTTTCAGCTTAGTTTTTTAATAGTGTATTACACAGTGGTGAAATTTTTTTTGGCTGTATTTTTTGCTGAAAACGGAAAAACGGTTTTCGTGTAACCGACCGGAAAAAAAACCGGTTAAACGGATAACTAAAAAACCGGAAAGTACCAGCCCTAGTTGGCAGTAATACTTTTTCATTTGCAAAGGTGTGAACGGGCACGCGTGTAGTGATGTAGTGAGGACTTCAATCATCTGATACTGTATATTCCTATTTAGTTTGTTGGGGACTGGGGGGGGGGGGGGGAGTAATCAGAAAAAAGTCGCTAGCATAGGTTTTGTAAGGTTGGCCCGAGGACTATATAGAGCAGTGACATTTGCCGCCATATTGGCACCAGATTAACACCAGTATGGGTTTTGGAGGGCGTAACTACAAGGTGCACTGCATAAGAATGGAGGGAAAAACAACGGAACAGCGGATTTCTTAATCTTAAAATAACGTTGTTTTCTCCAACAACAAAAATCGCGCGTTTTAGGTCTAAGAAATCACTCTTCACAGCATCGGCTTCAGTATGACGCCCTTCTGTTTCTCTCTGCAGTGCCCCTTGCAGCTAACCCATTAAGGCTCCAGCATAGAGTTATATACAATAATACTACGTCGTGTCACTGCTCTATAGGAAAGCATACAAATTTCGGTACCAAATATAATCCGCACATGCAACTGAGAGGGCAAAGTAACACATATTTAAATTATGACTTTAAAACGACATGAATTAACTAACTTTAGTCATAAGTTTATTTATCTAAGTCCGGATTCACGTATACAAACCGTAACTAAGCATTTAACCGAATTTTTAGGATCACAAAACAGTCATGCGAGCGAGAGAATTTTCTGTTTGATAAAAAAAAGGTGCCTTCTGATTAGTCAAAGAAACCCACAGTGCATGTAATTGTCACTTGAATTTAATTTCCGACCCAATTTTGGGCCTTTTTCACCAAATAAAATTCTAAAACACAAAAACAGTTGGGTAGGGGCCGAAAATCGAGGTAGAGCACTGGGCAGAAATCATGTTTGTGGACCAGCCCGTGTGAACATAGGAAATAGACTAATGTTGTCGTGTTCATACTCAAATCTGAAAATGAAAATCCCTGATTTTCCCAAAACACTAGCACTTTTTCCCCCCAATTTTTCAATCACACAAAAGACAACTGCTCACTCTGCGGGCCTGGTATCATAACTAGGGATGTGTCGGTTTCATTTTGTTGACTTCGGTTTCGGTTTTTAACACTCACAAAACCTCGGTTTCGGTATCGGTTTTTGCCACCATCCACCCCAACCAGCTATTTCTAGTTTTTTTCTTGCATCAGTACTATTACTAGCTTCTAACTCCTGCTTTGACTTTCAACAGCGTCATAGACCATGGCCCTAGCTGTGGCATCATTTTCCTCTACTATTTTCTTTCTAATGATTAAGAGCTTTGCTGTCATTTATACGCAGAAAATGACAATTATTAAAAAAAAATTAGAAGAACAAATCAATTTTTGATTTTTCGAACACCGTACGAAAAACCGACACAAAATCCAAATCGGTTTCGGTTTTCAGTAAAAACCGAAAATTCGGTTTCGGTTACCGACCCATCCCTAATCATAACTACATCTGGATGGCAGCTACAAATAATTTTTCCCAATTTTGTTTATTTAAAAAGTAGGACAAGAAGCTAGTTGCAAAGTGACTGGAACTTACGAGACCACTAATGGTTCATTCTAAGAACGAAAATCTAAAAATGAAAAAAAAAATCATTCTAAAAACGAATACCCCTGACTTTCCAGGTCAGAATGAACCCTGTATAGCATCTCTGACTCAGCCGATTATTTGTGAAGTTCAGAACTCATTGTCTGCATATAGCAATAACATGGTTTTAAATATTGGTTCGTCCTTCCCAGCATCAAGAATAACCACAATTTGCTCAGAGTGCTGGTCTGATATTTACTGGCAGCTACACACACTGTGAGAGACATGTATACACTTCGCGTTTGGTCGACCACCCACACTACCATTTCAAAATAAAACAAAATACGGATGCAAATGCAATGTTACGCTTCCAATGCGAATGTTGGCCGCCAAGTACCATACCGCAATGCAGGCGTTGGCTAGTGTGAACTCGAGAAACGCCACGCTTTAACCAATGAAAAACGAGGGCGCCCAATTTAAGCAATGTTTACGTTGTAACGGACGCTTAAGGAATTTTTACACATCCGCCGACTGACGCATGCTCATATGCTATTATCTGCGTGGATTTAAAATTGTTGATATTTCGATTCTGTGGGATGCACGAGTTTTCAACCGAAAGTAAATTAAACGACATAACAGTTTAAAAGAGAATAAAACACAATAACAGGTGCTACACGGTGTCGAGTTCATCTCCAATATGGCGGCCTCCACGAACTCGTTGACATTGCGGGTAGTTTTGTGCTGTTTCGTACACTTTTAACGTGTCTCGAGCAATTTTTATTGTCTTCTGAAGAAGAATCACGTGACCCACAGACTCGAATTAAATTTTTAAATCCAAACGAGATTATTAGTGAGTAACTATCAACATTTTTTACCCTCGCATCAACGGAAAGAGCATCGGCCGTCAAAATTTTCGTTTTCATACAACAAAAATTGGACCGATGTCAATCACATATCAATAATTCAGCTATAATCGATATCTTACCGGGAAGATCAAGCTGCCAAAGGGCGGGAAACGCTTCTTGAACATCTTGAAGCACATTTTGAAAACGGAGTGGATACAAAATAACCTTCATGAGTAGTGGAAGATGACAAATAGAAAAAAAATTAATATTCACCTACACAAACACACGAACCGCGCTACTGGAATCAAAAATCGCGTCTTTCTACGATATCCAAAAATTAAGGGGTGTCGTTTTCGAATTTTTAAAATGAAAAAAAAACTCAGAAAACGTCGTGAAAAAATTATTCGCCGTAGCTTCCCAAAAAATCAAAGAAGCCGTCAGTCGTATCAAAATATTCGCTGATATGATCCAATCATCAACCAACCAACCAACATCACAGATCAATCAGCGTCGAAAAATTCGTTCGGAAACACAGATCGCTCTGGAGCGTCGACACACCTCTACACACCGACTATTCCAGTCCGCTTATAAACCTCAACTCAGGGCAGTCCCCAGACGCGCAGCGGCGTTCCTTATTAATTCTTGGCACACGCTTACGAGCACAACCGAAAATAGGCACCACGTGCACTCTACGTCCTAGGGTTGCTCTTCCACCGCCCTAAAACTGCAATCGCTAAAAACCAACTCGCAAACCGTAATGTGCAAAAGAACGAAAAATCTCCTCTATAAGCAAGAACATTATCGGTTCTACCACAGTCCACACCCATCAAAATACGATCATTCCTCGGCAGAAACGCTATGTCAGGTGCAGGTGTTCCTCAACACCTGGCCTCTCCCACCCCACCCCCCACCATAACTCCTCCCACGCACATTTCGCCACCCCC